>VDFB02084793.1:0-69485 GCA_007258455.2 Sequoia sempervirens
TTTGGAATATCATTAGAAACTTTTTTTTTTTTTTTGAAATGTAGACTAGTCTCTCTTATTTATCTATAATAAAGGTTTGGAGGTGTGACTCATCATGCAACTGCCACATCGATGAATCTTTTGAGTGTCTAAAAATTTGACTTTTTAAAGGTTCAACCAAAACTTAATCATGGAACCTAATAGTTAGACAAAATTAACATCATTGTTGCTTGTAGAATATGATATTTTTATTTAAATTAAAATTAATATACAACCTAGATGGACCCAAATACTTATTGATAACCATAAATATTTGATATCTCTACCTTTTATATTCAATACATATGGACTAATAGTTGAACACAAAAAATCTATTTGTTGTTATAAAAACAACACATAATTATTTAAAATACAACTTATATTGAACAAAAATGGACCAATAGTTGAACACTAAAACTTTTTGAAAATCCTTCACATTTAATAGGAAAATACATGTTATTTATTGTGCTCACCTTTTATATTTGTGATGGGACAAACTATTAATATTAAATTATCCAAATTCCTTGTATTGATGGAGCTTACCAAAATTTTGTTCCTAATGTTTCACTCATGCCCTGCCTTATGTCACTGGTCTTTCATGGTGTTGGAAAATTTCTTAGGGCTGGGGTTTTAGCTTTGTCTTCATCTTAAACCCTTGTGTTTACCTAATGCCTTGGTCGGGATCTATTTAACTGTTACCTTTTTTGAAGGGTTTTAAAAACATCTTATGCACCATCATTCCATCTAGGCCTGGTCCCTTTGGTCTTAATATTTTATTTCCTCCGTGGGTTTTATTTTCCTAAGTCCTCATTGGCCCTGTGCTGAATGACTTTAAAAAAACTTATGTCATTGTTTTCCATCCGCTTGGTAATGTCCCCTTTCCCTTTAATGAATGTTTTATTTTTTAGAAGGATGAAATTTGCGCCGCCGTTGATCAAAATGCCTTCAAGATCAACGGTTGCCCGCCATCCCATGATCAGGAATTGTAGGATGGTGATATCACGGGTGGGTGACATGTGTCCCATTTGGGGGATCAAATTTGTGCGACTGTTCATTAATTTTCCTTTGATCTGAGCCGTTCCCTGCCATCCCACGATGGTGCTTTGGTTGATTGCGAAATCACAGGCGGGTGCCATGTGGACTATCCAAGGTGGGGCCCGAGGAAATTTTTGTGTGATATATTTTAAATGTTTCATTGCTTCCAAAGAAAAACATTTAAAATGAAATATTTGACAGGCTGGGGGGAAATTCATTAAAAATGAGCAAAATCGGGGAAATTAGGGCAACTAGTCAATTCAGGAGTAGGCTACGCAGCATACAAAATGGTATGCCTATCCATGGCTTTCCTGGCTCTAACATTCTATCAGCTGTCAGAATGATAGGACCCATCCCGTGCCATCGCCAGCACCCTGCCTTCTGTGCAGAAAATAACCTAATTCGTAACCCTCACATTTTTTATTTTCAAGCCCACATACAGGGGTTAAACTTTTATATATGTTTTGTTTAATATATTTAAAAAATATTTTATAAATTATTTATAAAATATTTATAATATAAAATATTTTATAAATTATTTATAAAATATTTATAATATAAAATATTTTTTAATTATATTAAACAAATATATATAAACTCTTTAATATTTTTTATTAGTGATTTTAATAGTATATTAAAAAAAATCATATTTTGATAGTCGAATACATTCAAAATATTTCTAATATATTTCTAATTTAAAAAATATATCATTAAAAAACTAAGGTTTTTTAATATGCTTGAAAAACTAATTTTAACTAAAAAACTTACTAACATCATTAAGAGGTAAGTTTTTAATTATAAAAATTTAACGTTAGAATTATTTAACATTTGAAAAAATTTAAATATTATATTATAATAGTTTATAAATTAGTTTTTTAATATGCTTGAAAAACTAATTTAAATTAAAAAACTTACTAACATCATTAAAAGGTAAATTTTTAATTATAAAAATTTAACATTAGAATTATTTAACATTTGAAATAGAAAATTTAAATATTATGTTATAATATTTTATAATTTACTTATATAGTATTTTGGATGATAGAAACAATTTTTATTGATTTAATATTTTCTAAGTTCATTATTGAATTTAAATCTTATAAATATAATTATATATCTTTAATCAATATTATAATTTAAAAATAATAATCAATATTGAACATCTTAGATTTTAGTATAACTTAAATATTAAAAATTTAATGTATAAGTTTATAAAATATAATATATATTTTTTAAAAAATTTAAAGATTATTATATATGTATATTTAAAGATCCATATAATTATCTTTTTAACTATGAAATTAATATGATTAATTTAATTTATAATTTTATCTTATCTTATCTTTTTAGGAATTTTTGGTATTCTACATAATTTGTTTTCTATAAGTATCATGTTGTATACTCTTTATATGGAAGGTAGTGTTTTTCATGGAGCTTAATAAGTTTTAATAATTTTAGTCATAGATAGATTTATTTAGAATTTTGATAAGCTTATGTACAATTATGCATATTCTTTTATTTATTATATTTTTTGCAATATCATGTTATTCTTGATTAATCACATTATTTGTTTGTCATTTTTATTTGTTTTGTTGAAAAATATTTTATCTTTACTTTACATCTATGATAATTTCAAAATTACCAAATTTAAAAATTATAAATAAAAACTTATTTTTATTAATCTCTTGAAGTAGGTCCTAATCTTTTGTAGATTAATAACTATCTAAATAGCTATTTCTTTCCTTTCTTTCTATAAATGTGTCTCATGTCTCTATTGAAATTTATGAGATGTGTGTAATTCTTAGCACAACACTCTTAGAGATTAGGATTTATTTTCACATTTATCTATTTTCTTATTGTTCTTATTAGTGGCTAATTAAATCTTCATTGAAAACCTACAAAGAGCTTGGGTCCTTCAATCTCAAAGCTTGTCTAATTTCTTGATGAGAATTATTCACATTGATTCCCAATATTGTGCTCCTTGCATGATACATATATAAAATGCACTTGGTAATTTAGTATGTGGTTGAAATATTAGAGTAACAAGAAATGGTTCTTTTCATTTTTGGCACATGATTGGCCATTTTTACTATGTTAAATTTTTATTTTCACTTTTATTTTCATGGTTTTCATGTTTTCAAATTTTCATACATTTCTTAGTCTTTTTAAATAAATAAATGAAGGTTCTATTAGTGTCCCCAATCTTGCTAAAAATCTTGTATAGAGAGAGTACAATATATAAACTATTAATTATAGAGTATAACAACAAAATGAATTTAAAAACTACTACATACAAACAAGGTTTAGAATAATTCAAAATAGAGATACCATTCTCCTACAAATACTATGTATAGAAACCCTATCTAGCCACACTTTCACCCTCAAAATCAAGAGAATTAATTCTCATACATTGTTTCTATAATGAATTTAGAGAATAAATTATAAGATTTAAATTCAATAATGAATTTAAAAAATATTAAATCAATCAAAATTGTTTCTATTATCCAAAATACTATATAAGTAAATTATAAAATATTATAATGTAATATTTAAATTTTCTATTTCAAATGTTAAAGAATTCTAATGTTAATTTTTTATAATTAAAAACTTACCTTTTAATGATGTTAGTAAGTTTTTTAATTAAAATTAGTTTTTCAATCATATTAACATACCTAGATATATTCACCAAAATCTATTATCTATTATTAATTATGTAATTTTGTATGTATAATATATATATATATATTTGAAAAAATATATATATATATTTAAAAAATTAAACAATATATTTTTTAAATTAGAAATATATTAGAAATATTTTGAATGTATTCAACTGTCAAAATATGATTTAAAAAAAAAAAAAACTAGCATTTTATTTTAAAAAATTATATTAAGAAAACTTTAAAATTTGAAGATTTACCTAAAATCTTATACATTAAAGATTTAAAATTTTATTCTAAAAAAATTAAACAAACATTCAAATTTATATTCATTTTATATTAAAAAGTTTAAAATTTAAAGATTTACCTAAAATATTATACATTAAATATTTAAAATTTTGTTATAAGAATTTGAACATCAAATCAAATTTAAAAATTAAAAATAAAAAAATTATTATTCTCAAAATTTCTATTATTAATTTTTATTAAAGATTTCAAAATTTTAATATCTATGATAATTTAATAGAAACAAATCTTTTGAAAATTTAAATATTTTTATATTAAATATTTATATGTATTTTACATTAAAATAAAACTTTAAATTTTTATTAAATTTAATTAATATTTTAAGATTTTAATAATTAAATATTGAAATTTTTACATGAAGAAATAAAACAAATATAATATATATTTAATAAAAACAAAAATAAAATATAATCTTATTTTTTTTTATATTAAATATAGTGGAATAATCTGAGTACAAATACAACCTTTACATATTGGGTCTGTTTAAAAAAACTGCCTTAGTTTGCAACTATCTTAACCCCCCTTTTACAAAGGATAAACATTAGCCATATACTTACAGAAGATCAGAAATCCTGCATACAAAATGGATTACATACAATTCTTTTATACAATGTTTTTCAAAATCTGTATACACAACACCATGTCCATAGTAAAGAGTTAAAGACGACAGGAGCTATTGCTGCTGTTGATCAATTGCTTCTGTCTCTTCCTGATCCTCTGTTGTTGCCTCCTTTCACTTCAACTCCTCTTCCTTAAGATCCTTCTGTGCTTCTTCAAATGCCTTTAGGAAGTTTTTAATGCTGGGGTGTCCTCCTTCCCCTATATGCCCATACCACTCCTCCATGATACCAGTGTCAACTTTCTTGTTTTCCAACAGGTTCCAACACTTCTTCTTGGACTGTGCAACAGTGAAGAAAACCAACTTCTGAGTTTGCTACATCTTGCTGAGGTCCACAAACATGCAAGGGTCACTCTCTATGCTGGTACTACCGTACATAACTATTCAGATCTATAGGGCTGCATCATTGAGTTGTCCACTAAGCATGCTTCCCCCAGCTCCCTCATCCATAATGGCATCATTAAATACCTTTTGAAACCCTCTTAAAGCCTTGAGAAAAATCCCTGATTCAATATAATCATAATTCCAGTTATGTGCTCTTTTCACTTCCGTTTTGTGAACCACTTCATCGGTTAAAAATCTCCTGAATTTAGCCATGTTAGCCTCCATCAGCATTGTAACTTGCATAGCCACATTGAAAGAAATGAGTCGTTTATTGGACTCAGTAAGCCCTCTAGCACTTCCTTGGAATTTTTCCTCATTCCTAGCCCTCTAAATGAACCAAAGGATCTCAGTAGTGAGACAATCCCAGAAAGCATTAGCTTCCTTATTTAGCTTTTTATCACAAAACATAATATCATAGTATCTAATATTACCATTGCTATTCCAAATTAACAAATGATTACAAAAAATATTCCAGACCTCTTTTGCATAGAAACAGTTAAAGAAAATGTGTATTATAATTTTAGGAAACCTGCAGATAGTGCAAATATCAACATCATTATGAGTATGTTTAAAGGGAAGCTTGTGCAACAGTAATTGCCATCTGAAACAGGCTTTTTTTGGCTCCTCTAAATTCTTCCAAATTGTTGTGAGAGTTTTCCTCCACCTGCATTCTGCAAGTCTCACATCCCAAAAAAGATTAACATGATCAAGAATAGACTCTTGCTTGGTAAGCTCTTTATATAAATTTTTGGCCTTAATATCACATAAAGGCTATCCATAAAACCAAACAATATCATCATTAAAATCACAACTATCCTTCACATTGTTAGAAATAGAAATATCTTTGCAAGCACCAACAAGAATGTAGTAAGTTCTATTGCTAGGGTTGTCTAACCTAAACTCCTCAACCAACTTGTTCATAGGCTTTAAATGACCCTTATCAAGGATGTCATGGAAAGTCAGAATTCCAGAGTGCCACCACTTTTTAGCCGAACATCCCTGTAACAAGGCCAGGGGTTTATTACAGTGCTCTAGGTTCCACCATAAGGAGGAATATTCATGAAACACATTTCCATTACGGTGGTCAACATTGCCATTTTTGAAGGAGAGCTTGTGTTTAACCATTTCCCATGCCTTCCACAGGCTAGTAAAGATAGGAGAACCCATAGGTGACATGGGATGTTTGCTAAGAAGGATGTCACAAAGAGGTAGATTCTTCCGAGACTTGGCCTTCTTTGGCACAACCTTACTGATATTCCATCTAATCAGAACCTTCCAGGGTTCCGTACCTTCCATAGCGTGGGAAATCCATTTAATAGCAAGTGTGATGCCCTGGATTCTTAAATCCTTGAGCCCCAGACCACCTTCCATCTTCCCCATACAACACCAATCCCACTTAACTAAATGCTTCTTCTTTTGACCTTTACCATCAGACCATAAAAATGCCCTGATCCTCTTTTGAATTTTGTTGATTTGATAACTGTTAAAGAACCAGACCAAAGAAAAATATATGCTATAAGAAGAGAGAATTTTTTGACAAATTTGGAACCTACCAACAAAGGACAGATACTATTTGTCCCAACTGCCAAGTTTCTTATCAATTTTACCACTTATCCACTCCCACATCTCCTTTAAATTAGGACTGATGGCAAATGGGATACCTAGATATCTTACCAGCTTATTTGGTCCTCCCCACTGGAAATTATACTTTTGCAGCTAATTGGGTGGATTTTCCTTCCATCTAAGAAAACTGGATTTAGGAAAAGAAATTCTAGCTCTAGAAGCCTGACATAATAACTGTAGTTTTTCCATTAGCCTATCAAGGTTTCTTTCCTCCATCTCAATAAAGATTGCATTAACATCTGCAAACTGGATATTGATTAACTCAGATTGACTCGGGAGGAAAATCCCTCTTACTTGGGGAGAGATAGTTTGGTCCCTAAGCAAATAGTGCAGAGCATCCGAGGCAATAACAAAAAGAGAGGGAGCAAGGGGGAACCCTTGTCTTATGGATCAGCCAAGGGAGATTTCCTTTGACAAGTCTCTGTTAACATCAACCTGAGCCACCGTGTCCCTTAGCAAAATATTCATAGCTTTGCAGAAATAGTCAGGGAACCCAAAAGCTTCCAACATAGTTCTCAGGAAAGCCCATTCAATTCTATCATAGCCTTTTTCAAAGTCTAAAAGCAACATTGCTGAGTTTTGATTAGAGTTCCTTGACTAGTTCATGGCCTCTTAGCTTGTAATCAGATTCTCTAAAATGTATCTCCCTTTAATGAACCCAGTCTGGGTACTATTAATGAAACTTGGGAGGATATCCACCAACCTAAGATCAAGAATTTTTGCAAGAATTTTGTAAGACACATTCAACAGGGTTATGGGTCTCCAGTTTTTAATCAGGGTCTTTTCACCCCCTTTAGGAAGGAGCTTAATAATACCCTTATTGATACATCTTCCCAAATAACCTCTATCCAAGGCCTCCTAATAGACTTGTAACAAATCCTCACTTACCCAGTCACTGAAAGTCTTGTAGAATTCAATGGGTAGTCCATCACAGCTTGGGGACTTATCATTTTGCATAGATTGAATAGCCTTCTGCACTTCTTCTTTGGTGATAGCAGCATTCAACTTGGAAGCTTGGGTAATATTGATTTTTTTGGGGATAATGTTCCTTAAGCACTCTCTAGCCCTCATGTTACCTTCCTGAAAGTCTTCTGAGGTAAAGAGCTTTTGATAAAAAGCATGGAAAATAGCAAGAATATCTTCCTGAGAGCTCAAGAGCCTACCATCCTCCCAGATTTTCCCAATTTGTTCTTTCCAGGATTTCTCTTTTATGTAATTGAAAAAGAATTTGGACCCTTTATCTCCATGGTGGATCCAATTCAGCTTGGCTCTGACCTTGAGGCCTTTGGACTTGTAGGTTTGAATCTTCCTAAGATCATTTTTGGTTCTTGCCAGATCTTCACTTAAATAAGGATTTGAGGGATCCTCTTGCATCCTTGCCTCGGCCATGAAAAGAGCCTTCTGGAACTCATGTTCTTCTTTCCTTCTGTCCATGGCCTTTTTTTTACCAATTGTTTGAAGAAGCTTCTGCCAGGCATCCACATTTTGGTTCCACCTATTAATGGCACTGTCTTCTTTCAAGATCCACCTATTTATTTCCCTAATGGACCTTATGCCATCCCTGTAGTCCTCATCTTGAAGACGTTGAGTATTTAAGAAGAATTTAGGCTTCTTGGATCAATGAAACTGTTGCTTTGATGGGATGATGGTTTGAGAGGGTGTAAGGATGAACACACACCTGCTGTCCAGAATTAATAGGGAGGAAGTTGATGACATTTTTACTTGCATAAAACCTATCCAGCCATGAGTAGATCCTGTTATTCCCTTGCTGAGCATTGCACCATGTAAACCAAATGCCTTTGAATTCTCTCTTTTTTTTTCTAGAGGATCAAATAGCCCAAATTTGTTTTTAAACCTTTGCCAGAAATGTCTTTCCGAACCCTTCCAAGAAGCATTAATTTCCCCCCACTTATCTTCCATTTGCTCCACCATATTGAAGTCCCCCCCAGTACCCAAGGTCCTTTAGGAAAATGTGATTCCATCCATTGCCACAGTTGGATTCTCTCTCTATGGTCATTAGGAGCATAAATCGCTCCAATCCCCATTCTCGTACCCTCTTTTTCCAAGACAATCCAAACCACCCTATTACAGGGCAAGATGCCATTACCCACCATGAATTGCTTCCATTTACTAGCAAGGAGAATTGTCACACCTCCTTTCCCCCTCTCATGCTGGGTGGAGAATTGGTAAGAATCTTTCCATATGAATCTCATGTTTACCTACAAAGTAAACCCTATAGCTTTTCTCTCTTGTAAAAGGACAATATCCTTTTTAGGCTCCAGATTTAAGAACCTTCTCACAATATACTTTATGTCGGGGGACTCTAGACCCCGAATGTTCCACGATATAATATTAAGATTCATGTTCACCTACTATAGGGGTGTCCTCTTGGCAGTTTTTGAACTGCTCAAAACATTTAGGAAGCTTTTCCTCAACCTCTGTCCTCTTAGCCATAGGAGATTGAATAACAAGACTGGTCTTTTTTCTTTTATTTTTGATCCGTTGGCTGTTGGAATTTCCAGAGGTTGGGGCATCATATTTCCTTGGTCTCCCAGGCCCTTTTTTAGGTTTAGAGCTTATCACAGATTTCTCCTTTCTTTTATCCTCCTCAACATCATCCCAGGAGTCACCTGTGGCCTCACCTGCTATGGTTGGCATGGGGTTGGACACAAAAAGTATAACATCCGGGATGGGCTCAGAATTTTCATGATGTCTATGATCAAGTTGGTTGGAATCCGGTTGGACAACCCTAGTAATAGTATTAGACAAGTCATTAGAAATACCTCCATTCAGATGATCTTCCACCTTAAGGCTATTGCACAACGTGCCACCCGTTTTAGATTGCAGCTCTGATGCTATCCCCAAAACTGAGGATTTGGAGGAATCACTCCCAGCAATAGACCAAGCTTGAAGATCACCTGAATGGTGCATTTCTAAATCAATTGTCCTCTCAGTTCTATTAATTTGCTTTAGGTTAGTCTGTTCAAGTTTTTACTTAGGCGGCCCACACTTATTTAGCAAATTTTCCTCAATTCTTTCCAGAATTTTCCACATAACAAGTTGCTAAGATTAAGTTTCTTAATTTTCTCCTTGCTCCAATTAATTGAAGAAGCAGGGTTTGTGATGGGTTTGGATCCAACAACAAAGTCAATTTTCTCATTTTTATCCATCTCCTCCTCCTTGACAAGGGCATCAAACAAATTCTTGGTCGGGAGCAAATTCTAGATAGGGGAGGGCTTCCCCAGGGTTTGAACACCCTGGTTCACCAAACTCGAGGTGTTTAAAACCACCACAGGATCACAATCCTGCCGGGGACGAGATAACCCTGCACCAGAATCGGGATTAGCCGGGTGGGCTTCGATAGCACCCCCCATGGATTTCACCATGTCGGCACCATCATTCTGATTCTCCTTAGCCCCCTTAGCGGGTTTACGTGCCTCCCTATTTTCTTTCCTTTTAATTAGAGGACAGTTCTTTCGAATATGGCCTTCACGGTGGCACAAGTAACAAGCATTTATACTGCCCAAAATTTCAAGAGGGCAACTTACAATTCTTCCTTCATCTTCAATGAGGAGCCCGGGAGGGAATTCAATCCTGGGTATCAGAGAAATGAGAACTCTAGCATCAAGGTTCGGTAGTGAGGCCTTTGCTTCATCCATTCTGAGCACATTACGAAACAGAGCCAGAATGGACGGGACAAGCTTCCAAAATTCTGGGGGCACATTCTTCACAACGACCCACCACGAGCAGGAGAGAGAAAGCACTTCCTCCGCAATGGCAACAGGGTTCCAAGCCAGTGCTCGAAACACGCAGCCACCGACATTCTAGAAAGATCTAGCAAGGGCTTTGCCCTGCATCTCATGGTTTAAAGAAAATAACAAATAATCCCTTTTGCAGCAATCTACAGTAGTTTATTTGAATTTTGAATTTAGAAAGCCATATTCTGGAAAACCAGGAATCCAGAAATTTCCTAGACGGGAGTTTATTGCTATCAGTAGTAGAAAAAAAAATAGCAATTTCTTTAATTCTAGATTTCTCACATCTGATGACCTCTCTCATTTCAGGGTTAGGCTTGAGCAAAGCAAAACCGGAAGTGCAAGAGGGATTACCTTGATCTCCAAAAATGCCATTAGAACCCACCATTGACTGTTGACCTGATACAGAAAAATGCACGCCAGTTGGGAGAACTGTTTCCTTGCCTGCAACTTCATCTTTAAAACTTTTACCACTTGCTGCGCCATCACTGTTCACAAGGGGGACGGGGATGGTCTTATCTTCCTCCATAAAATCCCCCAGGGGGTTGAGCCGCAAGGAGCCCTCAGAGCTGAGTCGCCACGGCATGATAACTAGGAAGACACAAAACAAAGCCAAAAAAAAAAAAGGAAATGAAAAAAAAGAAAATGAAAACATAAAACCGCAAAAGGGTCAATTAATCCAAACTACGGCCTGTGCCACGCTAACAAACCTCCGTGGGGGAGAGCCCTGCCTCCCCCACATGTCACCTCTCCAGGTACTAGGCACACTGATCAAGGCACAACTTCTCCTTTGCGTCAATTTCCAGATATCTTTTCTTTCTCAAAATCAGCCAAAAAGTCTTATATAATCTAATTTTTTAAAATAAATGTTAAATTTTTATATTTAAAATGTTTTAAATTATTATGAAATGCCATAGTTAGCTAAAAGATGGTGGGGCTTTCATTTATAGTGTTCCAACAAGTAGTAATTTAACTATGATTTTTATTAAATGCTGACAGTTTGCACAAAGTTTTCCATGGATTCTAACAGTGAGAAAATCAAGAAACTATGGGAGATATATTCTATGCATCCATGCATGAGGTCGGGTGCATTTCTGGGGCTGGATAGCTAGTGCCTGGGTGGGCTCCCCCTACCTCCTTTCTTTTCTCATCCCTACACTGATGTGCTAGGAGAGTTAGCTAGGAGTTGAGGTGGTGAAAAGGAAGGGGCTATAGGGGACGTAGGTGGGTGTGACTAGGAGGCTGGTCACGTGATGGAGGTGGAAATTTTCTTCCCAAAGCTCGAGGATGCCGTAGGCATCATTCCCTGAAGGCAGTTTCATGTAGATTAAATGTGGCACATGTGGAGGGAAGTCATTTGGGTCCCATAGGCTTCTTTGGCCTCATGGACGTCATTAAAATTTTTCATTTCATTCCATTTCATATCAATTGGTGGTGAATTTAGTGGCGGACATTTGCAACAAAATTTATTTGTTCTGGCGGTGGCATTCATGGAAAAGCAATCTCTCTTTGTCATTGAAGTCTCCATGGATGGCCTGGCGAAGTTTGGTGTGGACACGCCAATCTGTCTAAAATCTTTGGCTAGACAAGCCTCCTTCAGAGAAGTTAAAGACCAACGACTAAAGCGGATTCTCTTAAACAAGGACTTGTTAGTTCTGGTGGTGACCAAAATGATCCTGGGAGTTGGTCATTTGGCTAACAAGGAGTTCGGCAGGGAAAATCTACACATCTCCCAGTTTTTGGCATCTCTTCTGGACAACGGTGAGTCCAGGGCTATGGCTAAACTGTTGTTGGTTAAGATGTTTCGCAAGGATTTGGTGGGAGGGGTAAATGAAGTGTTGAGTTTTGTGGTGGAGGGCAGAGGTGTCCCAAGACCGAGAGACTTTACAGCTATTCAAGGTTCGAACGAGGCCATAAAGCTTTTCCCGTTCCTTCTTGACTTGAGTGGTCCGGTGTTGAGCAGACACAAAATGGTGGCAGTGGTGGCCATTGAATTCTTGAAGAAATTCTTCAGCCTGATGGCTGTGGGTGATGTCGAGTGGGTAAAAGTCTTTGAATATTTTTCTATTTTAAATAATTTCCTATGAATTCCTTGTATAGTTGTTAGTTCTGATAGTTTTTAGAGTTTATCTCTATGGTCCAATGGTGTCTTTCAGTCCCAGAATTTATAAATTTGATCTGTAATGGCTAGTTTGGGAGTTTTGGGTGACTAGGGATTTGTATGTTTAGGGTCTGTCGGGGCTGAACCCTTATGGAATTTTGGGTTGGTAGTTGGCTTGGATGGCGGGGTGGTGGTTTCTAGATGGAGGGGTCTCCCTGTCTTTGGCTAGTTGGGTCTCGTTTTGACCATCTTTGGGGTGGTTTTTTGTAGTGGTCGTTGGGATGGGTTTGTTGGTAATCAATGGTGGAAGCTTTCCTGTGTTTGCAGACAGTTGTACCTTTTTTAATCTAATATATAAATCAATCTTGCGAATCAAAAATATAAATCAATTTTTTAATCAATTTTTTAGTTTAAATTCTATAAAATATTCAATTAATTAGTTGTATTGTTTGTTATTGTTTAAATTATGATGTCATTGGTTTTTATTTTAGGATTATAAATAAGGTTTTTATTTTAGGTAATGCATAAACAATATTGTGATCATATTAGATCTAAAACATAAATCAAAAGGTATAGATATATAATTTTCAAAATTACATCTATATTTGATCTTTAATAAAAACATAAACTAATATAATTTAATTAACCCAAATCTAAATCCCAACCCTAGTATTAACCCCAATCTTAAGCCTAACAATAACCCTAAGTGAACACTTATCCTAATTGAACCTTAACCTTGATTTAGCCCAAACCCTAACCTTAACCCTAACCCTAATTAAACTCTAGCCTTGATTGAAATCTAACCCTAATTAAACTCTAGCCCTAATTGAACCCCAACCCTAACCTAAACCCTATTTGTTCCTAACCCTAGTATCTCACAAATACAGGATTGAGACCTTGCCAACTTTGGTAAACCTTATTGGATAGTGATAAAAGCTACCTTATCTTTCATTAATGTAGAATTTTTTTGTTATGGAACACGCCCCTTGAAAATTGGAGATAGGCATTGCAAAAAGAAGGTAAACACTAATGAAAATGGTTATTGGTATTGTGGAAGATGTGATAAAAATTTCCTTGAATGTGATTATAAATATATACTTCAATGAAAAGTGCGAGACCATACTTCATTCACTTGGATTACATATTTTAAAGAAGTGGCAAAATAAATTATGGGTGTAACAAAAAAATAATTGAACATTTTGATCAAGCATGAAAAACAAGATGATGTTAATTTTTCACAAATTATACAAAAGGTCCTTTTCAACAGATATATATTTAAACTTCAAGTGAAAAAAGAGACTTATAATGATGAACAAAGGATTAAATGCACAATCATAAAAACAACATTGAAGTTTGATTATTCATCTGAGAGCAAAGCTTTATTAGACTCAATTGCAAAGCTATAGGTTTCATAACATTCAAATGCTTGAATGTATATAATGTTAACAATGTATTCAAAAATTTGAAAAAAAAAGTGGATATATCTAAGTTAGTTAATGCCATTTTGTCATGATATACTTCTTTGATGTTGTCAATACTAAATCTAATGATTGATGAACATTTCTGCTTTTAAATTTATTGTTCTTGGTTGATTGTTGTTATAGACAAGTTGGTATGATTTCAAATTTGAATGTACCCCATATATGGGAATTGAGGATAAACAATGACACAAACAATAATGAAATCAAATTGATTGCTTTCCAAATTCATATTCATGAAAATGTAAGCATTTTTCAAGTCAATAGGCATCTTGATAAAGATAACTCTCGGCGTGTTTTACATATATTATTAATTAATATAGGTATGCTAGTTAATTAAATTATTAACTATATTTTATTTGTATTATATATTGAATTGTTAAAACATGTAAAAATCTTAATAATAAATATATAGGAAAATGGTTAAAAAATTACATATTTTCAAAAAAATAAAATATAGTGTGTAATTTAAAATACAAATTATATAATTCTTATAATATTTATATTATTTATTGAATATTTTATGGGAGAATTTAAACTAAAATTGGCCTCCCCTCTGGCTCTCCCTCTCTTCCCCTCTCTACATATATCTCCCTCTTCCCCATCTTCTATCTCTCCCTCCTCTGCATATCTCTCTCCATTTCTCCATCCCTCTCTCTATCTCTCCCCATCTCTCCCTGATCTCTTGCTCCCTCCCTATACCCCTATCTATCTTCATATCTCAACCTATTTGTCCCTTTATCTTCCCATATATCTCTATAGCTATGTCTTTCTCTTCCCATTTATCTATCTCTCCCTCTCTCTTTCTCTCTCTCTATCTCCCCTATTTTTTGTCTCCTCTCCATCTCTGTTGTCTTTCTCTACTTATCTCTCTCTCTCCCTCTCTCTATATCTCCTTATATCTCCTATCTTTGCCATCTCTGTCTCTCTCTATACTATATATATATATATCCCCTCTCCTATATATTTATTTCTCCCCCTCTCTCTCTCTATCTCTATCTATTTTTATCCCTTACTCTCTCATTCTATATTCATCTCTCTACCTCTATCTATAGGGAGAGATACAAAGGTGAAACGTGGACCTTCCCAAGATCCACAATCTCAACACTACTCCCAACTATTTTGAGCATTTAGAGGTACATATTGTAGCAGCAGATTAGGAGGCATGTGTCAAAGCTCATATTTATTGATGCAAAATAGGTCCAAGTCCTGGGAATTTGATGTAGAGTTAGTTATAGTTTTGTACAAATTTCAAGTGCCACACTTCATTATATCGTCTATCCTCTTCATCAACATTAACAAAAGAAAAGGTATGTACTTGAATCCCTTGCATTTAAATTTTTCTATATATATAAATATTTTAATATTTTCCCTCAAATCCATAATATATATTAGTGTGTATTTATTTATTGCAATAAAGAATTAACCTAAGTAACACATTAATAATTCTAAGGATTTGTGCTTGGAAAAAATGCATATCAATTTTTTTTGTTGGATGTCGTGTTGTATAGTTTAGAAATGTAAGGAAATCAATGTAGCACATCTCATAGAAACTCCAAATGGTAGTGCCTTTGGTAACTTTCATTTCGATAAGGTTGCCTCAAAGAAACGTACAACTATTTCCTAAAGCAGAAATAGACAGTTTATTTCCCACATTAATCTTTTGAGAAAAACACATGTAGATTCAACAACATGCATTAACAGATTCTCTAATAGAACCAATAGAGACATGAAAGATGAGACAAAAATAGAACACAAAGATTTATGTGGGGAAAACCCTTTCGAGTGAAAAAAACCCCACTCTCCAAAGTTTGAGCCATTGTATTATTCAGCAACAGAAAGTTACAATACAGTTTCAGGCTCATATCCTTTTCAGAGATTCATCTTGTTCATTTTGGATACAACTGGTAGCATCTGATCACTTCCTTTGTTTCAGCCTCAAGGCCTTAGCCTCAAGCCAGCCTCTCAACCCTCTCTCTATTGCTCTCACCTTCAGCTCTCATGCACTCTCTGCTCTATTATATAGAATGTCCAATGCATACATATATGCATTCGTTCTTCAACAGGCTCTTTGTGAATAAGTTCAAGATCACAAAATAGCAATCTCCAGCTCAGGATCATTATCGTCGTAGATGTTTCCATTTTGGTGTAGATTTTTCCTTGTAGACAGTTTAGGCAACTGCTGCAAAAATCCAACTGTCAACCATTTGAATATCACTTCCTCTGATTGGTCTACAAGCCACCACATAGGATAGTCTTCACTCACTCAAGGGTGTTCAACCTGTGTCGCATGTCAGTGAGACACTAACTGTGTCTCCTCGATGCCACAGAGCCCATTTGTCGTTATCTCCAAGAGTCTTCACTATTGGCAAGACATTATAACAAGTCTAGAAAGCTATCGCTTAGACATTGTCGTGTCGCCAAGACCTCATATCGAAGTTCCCAAGTCACATCGACCTCAACATTCTCATCGGTGAGACAATCACCATTTGATGAGACTTCATACCGATGTTAAAAGGTCACTCTGAAATGGCCAATAGTCGGCAAGACTATTGTCTTTTGCCAAGACATCATACCGAGCCATCAAGTCATACCGAACACTGAGTAGTCGCCAAGAGTCATACCGACATCAGGATTCCATTGGTAAGACAATCGAGTTTGCCAAGAGTTCACACCGAGCCTCTCAAGTCATACCGAGCACCAAATAGTCGGCAAGACTTATGGCTTTCACTGAGACATTATACCAACATTAAGATTCCCATTGGCAAGACAATCACTCTTTGCCAAGACATCATACCGATGCCTTCAAGTTACCCCAAATTCTTTTTTCGGCCAGAAATTCCGCTCTCGCCAAGACCTCTCACCGAGTCTTCATGTTGTTTCGAAGCATCCACCAGTCGGCGAGACTCATCACTTTCACTAGGACTTCATACCGAGGTCTTAAGTCATACCGAGCACCCCAATCACCAGTCGGCAAGACTTTTGTCTTTCGCCAAGACCTTACACCGAGTGAACATGTCATACCGAGTTGGCAAGACATTTGAATTTCGCTAAGACATCTTAGCAAACACAACATGTCATCCCAAAGACTATCGACGAGACTCTCCAAGTCGCCTCTCCAAGTCGCCAAGACTTCATACCGATCGTCTTGAGCTACTCTGATGACTACAGTTGTATCCCCGTCGGCGTGACCTTCCTTCATCACTGAGACTTCTTCCCGAGACCTTGTGTTACCCCGATGACCATATGATATCGGTGAGACATTCCTCATCGATATGAGTCATAACGAACATCCAAGACTCTCCCCGACACCCGATAAGAACATTCTATCGGCCAGAGGTCTCCACTCAACAAAAGGTCACATCGAATACATCTAGGTCACAGTGATAGACTTCATTCAACAACACATCAGCTCTGTCTTAGCGACATGAGAAAAACACAAGGTTATTAAACTGCCAATCAGCCAGACAATAGGAATGTCACAGTGACCATGCTTTCTCAAAGGTTTCAGCCTATGAGATTGAGGCAATAATTCCAACAAGAAAAGCTCAAAATATGAATAGGATTTTAAGGCCATATATTATGGTAGCTTACAATGTAAAAGAAGGAAGGAAATCTATTATCAATTTTAATCTACAATTTAATACCATATGAAAAATCACATGTAACTTATTATCTAAAATTAATTCTTGACATATTAATTTTATAAAATACACTTACTATTCAATAAACTTCTCCCAAGAAAGAAACCCTAAGTGAACATTAATTGAACCCTAATTGTAGATTCATAACTCTAATCATAATCCTAATTGAACCCTAATTGTAGATTTGTAACTCTAATCATAACCCTAAGTGTACACTAATCCTAATCAAACCCTAACCCTAGCCTTAAAGTTATCATATAATCTAATTATCTCTCTTATCTAAATTTGGGTTGGTGTTTTTCCTTTATTTTTTAATTGCATATATTTTTGTTTAGATCTTATTTTGAATACATAATGCTGCAAAGAAAATTTTACTTCTACATTCATTCTTGACTGTTTTTCATGATATTTTAACATTCATTTTACGGAATATTAGATCAATCCTCACATATAAATATGAAACCTCAAAATTTTAAAATAATATTCAAGTTTTCCCACTTCAATTTATCATTTATGTTATTTGAATTAAAATATTTTAAATCATACTCTTAATTCATCTAAAAAAGAAAAACAAATTGATATATATATTTTTATTAAATACATTTTAACTTATTTTCTTGGATTGTATAAATATCTTTCTTTATTACATTGAATACATTTATTTACAATATATAGTATAAATATGTGGTAAGGCTTCGGTATTATCATCGATTGAGTGCACCCTCTCCCTAATAATTTATTTTTTTGCACCCCACAACCTTCTTGAGCTTCTCTCTAATAAATGCTTTTATTTTTCAGAGGGACAAGTTCTAATGGTTATAGATTAATTGTCATGTGATCTCAGTCGTTCCCTGCCATCCCTTAATGACCCCACTAGTTGATCGCGATATCACAGGCAAGCACCACGTGTCTCATCCGGTGAAGCCGAAGGAATGATAATACTTTGATGGGTCTTTAATACATTATGTCATGGGTTACTAAAGCAGTTATAAGATGCACGTGTTTTAAATCAACAGAGATGTTATAATCCTAGTATTAAGAAATTTTCGATGGTTAATAGCAGGGTACGATTATTGTTGAGCAGAACAAGATTGGGTGGTTGCGAGATCCATGGTTGCCCGCCATTGTGTGATCAAAAGTTGCAAGTTCTTTATTAATTGTGATATCACAGGCAGGCACCACGTGTCTCATCCGGTGAAGCCGAAGGAATGATAAATAATTTGATGTGTCTTTAATACATTATCTCGTGGGTTATATTTATTAATTTTTTAATATTAGTTTATAAATTGAACATTAGGTATAAATATTTTAAATTCTGGTGTGTTTTGAAATCTAAAATTTTAATGTTGAAATTACAAATAAATTAAAGCTAATTCTAATTTTCAAAATCATAAAATATTTATTATCTGTTTTGGATTTTACTAATTATCTAATACAATTAGAATTAAATTAAATTAAACTATTCATTTATATTAATTAAAATAATTATTAATTAAATTTTAGAATAAATTAACAAATAAGATCTATATAAGGAATCAAATTTTTCTATTTTTTGCATCCAAATCATTTCATTTTTCTAAGATTATGCTAAATTCTAGATATCATGAATTAAACAAAACTTTATTCTATTCTAATCCTTACCCTAATTGAACACTAAATCTAATTGTAATTGACCACTAAGCATAATTAAATTCTACCCCTAACCCTAACCCTAACCCTAACTCTAACTAAACCTTAAACCTAACTCTAATCAAACCCTAACCCAAACCTACTTGATTCATAATCCCAACCCTAATCCAAACCCTAATTGAACTTTAAAACTAACCTTAATTAAGTATTAACCCTAATTGAACATTTATTGAACACTAGTCCTAATTGTACCATAACCCTAATTTTGAACTACAGTTGAACTCTAATCCTAACCCTAACACTAATTCTTATCCTAATTGAACCTTAACCCCAACCGTAACCTTAACCTTGACCCTATTTGAACTCTTATTGAATTCATAACCTTAATTAAACCCCAACCTCATCCCCAATCTTATCCCAAATTGAACATTCATTGAACCCTAAACATAACCCTAAGTGAACACTAATCCTAATTGAACTCTAACTTTTTAGTTGAAAATATTAAAGTGCCTTAAATTTTCCCATTCATCGTCATTTATCATTCAATTCCTAATAGAACTCTAAAAATTTATACTTTTATAATGTTTTAATACACACCTAATATTAAGGGTTTAGAGTTTAAGGGTTAAGGGTTTAGGGTTAAGGGGAGAGAGATAGAGGGAGTGAGTGAGTGACCCATTTACATATTATTCTTTTATTCTTCATCAGTTAAATATTTAGTTACCCATTTACCGTTAGCAGAAATGACCTAAGAATTTAATAGAATGGACTACTCATATAATACCTTGCATTATGGAGCTCAATTCTCTGGTATATTACTACTTGTCAAATCCTTTGTAAATAATTGTAAACTTATGACTCCATTTAAGCATTTAATTGATTTTCTTGAATCAAAGCAAATACAAAGACACACAATTGAATAGATTCTCAAAAGAAGAATGACAACATCATTAACATTTCATTCAAAATTCACTCAAATCCACATAAGGAGAGAAAATTTATTAGAATTATACATTTATTCATGCTTATAAGTCATATATGCATATAATTTAAGATAATTTGCATATATTCATCCAAAACTCAAAATAGGCTATCTATTCTATTCCATCTGCTTGGGGTTTTAATAGCCAATGGCACCACATTTATCACTTCCTCATCAGAGGACTGATATCTTTCTACCCATATATTCAACTCAAAACCTAGCTAGAGCTTTCATCAGTTCTCTCCCTACAAATGAGCCTTGAATTCCCTTTTATATGACAAGGGAGCAACAAGCTTCGGCTCAAATGTAATTTCACCACAAATTTTCATTTGAACAAAATCTCCATTGCATTTGACTTTGATTTCAAAACTTCTGACATGTTGAATCTACAAAACATTGTGTATGAACTGGGGAAAGCTAAAAGAAAAGGGAACACAAATTGTCATCAAAATCCCCTTTGTTGCTATCCACGCAAAAAAACTAGGCAACCAAATTTCCATGAAGGCACGACAACAACTTCTTATTTACCCACCACCCTACCCTTACCAACACTTAGACCCCGGTATACATGCCCGCTTCTAGTTGTTTCCCAATACAGTAGACCCTCAGCCTCCTCTTCTTTCTTGTCCTTGCCCGATATGGTTCTAGTCCATCCGCTTGGGGTTTTAACAGCCAATGGCACCACAAATATCACTTCCTCATCAGAGGGAAGACTGTGATTGAAGCAAGGTAAATACTGATAGTAGTCAGAGTTGGTCTTGGTTACATCATTAGAAGTGTTGCTCGTAAGGTCAATGGGCGAGTGTTGGCATCCAGAGGAGCCATGCCCATACCTTATTTTCCTACCAACACTAGTAATAGAGCACACTGACTGCTTGCCTTTGTCATCTACTAGTTGAGCAGCAACGTCCTGGAATTGCAACCTTCTACTGCATCTAGTGGACACAAGCACCTTCTTGAATAGCAGGACTAAGCTTTTGTGAGCTCAAACGAACATACCTCCTTACTGAATTACTCATTTTCTCTTCTCAAACAAGCACTCAAACTTGATTAGACTCAACCCAAAAAGTGCTCTAACTGCTACAAGAATGACACTATTATCAGTTAATTCCTCTTGTATTTATTGTGCGAGGTAATGACAACCTTCATCAATGCTTAGTAAAAATGCATGTGAAAACATGGCAATTTGGTGGCGTACGTACTGTCATCGTTTAACTAGAGCTGCATGAGAATCCAAAGATCACCCTTCATGATTTCCAACAACAACATATTCACACAGATTGAGATTGACATGACTACAAAAGAAAGGAATAATTCATTAATGCTTCACCAGTTGTACGATAAAATGACCACCATGTGTTGTTTTCCAACTTTGAATACTGCCCACTAATCTCCTAAAGAGTTGGCAGATCAAATAGTTTGTCTTGGGCTAACTTGGTTTGACATCCAACGAAGCATCGTTCACCTTCCTCATGACCAATAACATTAATCCATCTCGAAAACAAACTACCATGTTGTCAGGTCCTATGCACTTTGCAAACTGAACGGCTGGAGCTACGCATCACAATCTCGTTGACCTTATAGATTTTAACAAACCTTCATCTTCCTCCTGCGAGCTAGTAGGGAACAACAAAGATTTACATTAGCTTTTGATCTTGGTTGTCGATCTAAAACCACGGGTTATGAGCTCAATAGTGGAGATTGGGCCCCACATTCCATATAGGACACACATCTGCCTTTTGTTGACCTCGCGCCAAATAACAAAGCGACACCTTAGGTCTACGAGTTGGCGGGGTACGATCAAGATCTTCTCCCATATCTTTGAATCTGAAAAACCTACACATTGCATGATTAGTATTTAATGAAAGGCTTTGGCTAAGCCATTGATGACATGACCGCTGGGGTTAATGGCTTAGGCTTACGTCACCGGATTAAAATTAAAACCCAACTTTGATTTTAATACTTTATTTCCTCCACATGGTTTTATTTCCTAAGTCTTGGTTGGCCCCCTGTTTCATCTTTTAAAAAACAACTTATGTTGTTGTTTGTCATCTGCCTAGTAATGCCCACTTCTCCTTTTAATGAATGTTTTATTTTGCAAGGGTTGATTTAGTGCTGTCATTGATCTATTTCCTGCAGATATCAAGGGTGCCCGCCATCCCATGATCAGGAATTGAAGGATCATGAAATCACAGGCAGGCGCCATGTGTCCTATCCATGGGATCAAATTTTCACTATCATTGACCAACTACCATTTGATCTGAGTCATTCCCTGCCATCCCGTGATGGTGCTTGGGTTGATTGGGAAATCACGGGCGGGCGCCACGTGTCTCATTTGATGAAGCCTAAAGAGTAAAGGAAACACTAGCTGACTTTAAATGTATTAAGGGGTAGATTACTAAAGTGCTATCGAGATGCACATGTTCTAAATCGACGGATATGTTATAATCTCACTGGAAAAGCTGCTCGAAGGTTAACAACATGGTTGGTGACTGTGTTAAAGGAACGAGATCATTGATGCTCAGGATCAATGGTTGCCTGCCATCGCGCGATCAAAAGTTTCAGGATTGTGATATTGCGGGCAACTGCCATGTGGAATTCCTTCATAGTGTATGGTAATGTGGGCCCCTTATCGCCGTGTTGGAAATTGTGTCAGCTTGTTTTGAAGGTAGCCATCGATGATTTGATCAAGTTGAAGAATCAACAGCTCGAATTTAAATCTGCATCAAATATGGTTGGAGTTGTTCGTGCAGTGTGAAATTGAGATTTAATGGCAGATGAGACACTTGCTGGCGTAATTTGATCGACAATAAAATCAATTTTCCTACTTGGTCTGTATCAAAAGGTATTCAACTATTTCGTGGAGTAGTTTCAAAGCTGAAGGTAGAATTACGAGTTTCTACAGCCATAATTTGGGAGTTCTGTGAACAAAGCCGTGAGTCTATTTTATGTGCCTCCTGGTCATTTTTCATTTGAATTTGGGAAAGGATTAGCTGGATGTGCTGTGAGTTTGTTGATGAATGTGTTAGGGCTATAGTTTAACTATAGTTGTGAGAAATTGCAGTGTTTTTTCCTATAATTTTCTATCTCTGGTTAGTCCTAGCTATCTGAATTATAACGTTATAAAGAAGCCCTAGTTTGTCCAAGATGGCACCACCCAAGCAACATTCTAGCCAGATTGAATATTTGAAATGAAACCTATATGATGATTTCCTAGATCAATTTCCCTTGTCAACGAATGATAGGAGGAAGGGATTGGTCCTAATGCGAGGGAAAATCCTGGGGGAAGGGCTAGTGTATAATTGCTCCAACATTGCCGATGCTAGGGTTCCCCTCATTAGCTTGGAATTGTCCAGATTGTGGTACAGATAGAGGAATTTTCCTCACCCTTTTTCAAATGGATGGATGTGTGATATGGGGAAGCTGGTGGTACCAAATGTATTCCTTGTTGTAGACCTTCTTAGGACAGTGGTTATAAGATATGACCCTATTACATGAATAATCAGGGGCAATGATGGAAACGTTCTATTGAGCATTAACAGAGAAGAGGTCCAACATATTTTTGACTTGAGTGAACCGAGCGAAGACTTGGTTCCTATCAACCTTGAGGAAATGAAGCAGGAGTATGCAAAGCTAAAATATCTTTTTAGAGCAAGGTTGCTTCCACCTCATCTGGCTAGGCGGGACGTTAAAAATTTCATATCAGCCCCAGTGACCAGGAACCTTTCAAATTAAATTGTTTTGCAAACCATTTCCTGGCCACTTTCTATTCTTTATGTTAGATTTTTGGTTTTAGTCCTGGTACGGTAATTCCCATTGCTTATATATTCATGGGGGTGCAAATACAACACCCTAACTTCTCTGTGACCTATGACTTTGCTTCTTTCTTGGCTGAGAGGATGCATGAAGGGTTGTCAAAGTTGCAAAACAATGATACTGACACTCAATTCTTTTGGTATTCTATGCTAATGCATATGTTTTTGTTTAAGCATGCTGACTTTTTCTTTGAGAGGATGAAATTAAGGCAATCAGTTGATGGAGAAAGATTGCCAGTATAGATATGGGCTGCAGATTTATCTTGTAATAAGGAAAGCACTAGTTATGTGCAATTTGATAATTTTTTTGCTTCCAGATTAATGGTGAATATACCTAGGATCCCTGAGGAATTACATGATTTCCTCAGGCCAAAGGAGAGGAAGCCATAATTGAAGGTTTACCATAACTAGGGTGACATTATCCCATACCTAGTCATCACTGTCTTGAGAGTATATGGTTTTTAGGGAGCCCCTCATATACTACCATACAATTTGCAACCAAGAGTGGGATTTGCAGAAGTTATGTGGTAGATAGGTTGTATTCATGAGGACAACCTCACTAGAAGGGGTAAGGGAACATTTTTCCCAGATTATACAGTGGTGTCTGATTTTGTATTTTCAAAGGGAGGTTGGACGCATTTTGATAATTTCTTTAATGATTACCATTTGAGGTGTGGACCAAAGCGGTAGCATGATACTGAGGGTTTCTTTGCTCTTTTCAGACAAAGAATAAAAGCTAGAAATTTTGTGCATGAGTTCAATTTCCCTGAAGAATTGATTAGAAATGAATTTGATTTGAATAGACAGGAGTTGAACAAGGAGAAATGGATAGCTTATGGTAAGCTAGTAGATGTTGTGCACAAAATGGATCTGAAATATGATACACTGTTGGAGTTCAGTCCCCACCATAAGAAAATTGATTTTTTGATGGAAAACTTCAAGGAAATTATGGGAACATTGAGGACAAAAAAGATAAATTTAGAATTGGGTTTGGGTGTACAAGAGCAAGGTGCCAGATCAATTGAAACAAGGCTAGCATACCAGCCTATGGAAAGGTGGCCCATTTACAGGAGGAAAAAGGATAGTAGTAGTGATGAAGAAGAAGTGGACAGAAAAGGAAAACAGATTATGAAAGTTCCTCCACAACCAAGTCCAAAATTCAAAGTGCTTGGGGCAATCAAAATTATTGATTTAAAATCATCGGAAGACAATCCCTCATCACCACCATTTGAGCCAATCCCTAAGAGGCAAAGAATTGATCAACCATAGGAGGATCTGATGGATGAGATTATTGCTATTGATCAAGACATGGAAGTTGGTATGCCTTCCCCTCCTAGGCTAGCTGAATTAGTTTTATCTGATTTAGATATGAAAGGTAAAAGTGTACAAGATGCAAGAATAGAGGCATGCAAGGAGTTTCTAGATGATAATACATTTGTAAAAACTCATGTATTCTTGAAATTGGTATGGAGGATGAAGTTTGAAGAGTATTAAGATAAATGTAGGTAAAGAAGAGAACTAGGGCCTGATAGGTCAGACCAGGAGAATGATGAGGAGGTAAAAGTTGAATTAATGGAAGAATTCAAGAACATCACTCCTGAAGAAGGAAGAAAACTAGTGAGTAAGGCTGGTGTATTAATTATGCCTGAATGGGACATTACAGATGCAATAGCCTTTAATGCTATTATGAAGTCTAAGAATCCCTTTTAATACTCTGAAGAATAGGTCAAGGCAACATTGCAAAACTCTACTTTCAGTGAGGAATATGAAACTCTGGCAATTTGGGCATTGGCCCCACAAAGGAGAAAACCAGATTTTTTTGATATTAATCCAAATTTCAAGGGAGGATTGATAATAAAGAGAGCTTTAGAGACCTCAACCACTGAGGCCACTAATTTGACTGTGAATGTGGCCAAATTGGCCCAAAAGATTACTGAAAGGGAGGAAGCTAAAAGGAAGAGCTTAATGGAAAAATATAACCTTTTGATTGAGTACAACAAGATGCAGCAGAAAAATGTTGAGTTGCAAACTGAAGTGGGGAGGTTTAGGTATAAGTAGATTGGGGAGACATCAAGTGCTCCAGGATCTAGTACATTACCTTCCACAGTAGGGTCAGTGCCTCCTGCTTCTCCAATAGTTTCCACACCAGGATCTCCCAGTCAGAATCTTGTCCTCACCCTTTCTTTAGAGGAAGTTGAAGAAGAAACAGAGTGCTCTGTTGATCTTACAAAGAAGCAGCTCTTGCAAAAATTTGATGAATCATTAAAGAAAAGTGAGGAGGGATCTCTCTTAAAGAAAAATTAAATTGTTACTACTGTTTTGAGGCATTTAAATGAAAAGGTTGATAGCAAATTGCTATCTATACATTCTTTATATTCTTTGTTGTTAGCAGCTGTAGACATAAAAAATATACAAATTGATATCACACACTCGATCCTAATCTACTAACATCGCCTCATCCTGAATTATCCCTCTATCTAACCATTTAATCGAATAGCCTTATTTGATTAAATTCGTCATAATTCTCCTTTTAATTAAATAAATCCCTCGATTTAATTAAATCATTGTCTCTGTGTAATTAGCTAGGTCATTCCATCTTCCTATCTTTGATTTAATTAAATAATCCATATTATTTGATTAAATCTCTAAAGTTCATCTAATTAAATTAAATAAATCAAACATTTATCTAATTTAATCTAACATCATCCCTCTTTAGTTAAATAAATCAAGATATCTATTTAATTAAATCTAAATCATTGTTCCTCTCTTTTTTATTTAAATTAATCCAAAAATCTAAGTCAAAATGGTCAAATAAGCTAATCACTCATTAAATTAGTCAAATCTTGATTAATTTAATCCTATTCACTCCAATCCTCTAGCTTTTGCAACTTGCACATGAAAATCAATTTAATTGTTTTATAAATAACCTATTTTCATTTTAAAAAAAAAGGCATCCTAGTGGGAATATTCCTCAAATTTGAAATCTCCCCCCAAAATGACTTGTCTATCCAACAAAGCATTTAAATTTCTTACATTATCTCTTACATGTCTCCCACTTGGCATTTAACTCATCTTTCATCCCCCCTAAACATGTCATCTCATCAAATTCAAATTTCAAACTTGCACATGGATCAAAATGTGTTCAACCTTCATCCTATCAAATGTTGACAAGTGGCACCTTGCTATTGGTTGAATGTTAGTCCCACATTGCTTCATTTTTGGCATTCATCCATCTTAGCATTCTATAAATGAAGAGCTCATCCTTCATTTTATCCATCCACAATTTATGCAAAGTTACCATGCTCAAATATCTCTCAATTTCCATCCATTATCAATTAAGTTCTTAGCTAGGTTTTGCAGATTTTTGGCTTGAAGCTCTCATCCTTCATCAACAAAGTGGATCAACTATATTCAACACATCACGTTTACATCTTAGGAATTGGGAAAGGGCCAATTTTCACATCAAATTGGCACCAATTCCCCCATGGAATCATGAGTTTGCATTTTTAATTAGGATTGAATCTATGTTTCTTTGTTTCATTGTGTTCTTTGTTGTTTTCTTTTCTATTTTGAAGTGGTAAATGGATTTCATGGGAAATCCTTGTTTTGGCTTGCAATCTCTTGTCTAACTTGTTTATTCTTGTTGTATTGCAAGTACCAAGGTTGGGGTTTGCACATTTGTTTCTAGAAGGAGGGAAAATCTCACATTCGAATCACGTTTTTTGTCAAAATTACGCCTTTTTGTTTGTTTATAGGAAACAACGCTGCTCACAGTCTAGTTGGGCTATATAGCACTGCTGGAAACAAACTACACCGCTAAAAACTTCAAATAGCACCGCTCACAGTCTAGCGGGGCCATGTAGCGTCGCTCACAGTCCAGCAAGGCTATACAAAACCGCTGAAAAATCAAACTGCACTGTTGGAATCAAACTGCACCACTCAGAAATCAAACTGTGCCACTGAAGTCTCCAGCGTCACCATATAGCACTGCTACAAAATCAAATAGAGCCGCCATCACAAACAGAACCGCTTGGATTTCTTTCTTTTTCATGCACT
The DNA here is from genome assembly GCA_007258455.2 of Sequoia sempervirens. NCBI lineage: Eukaryota > Viridiplantae > Streptophyta > Pinopsida > Cupressales > Cupressaceae > Sequoia > Sequoia sempervirens. Next base: position 28,106 of record VDFB02084793.1, read on the forward strand.
GCTACAAAATCAAATAGAGCCGCCATCACAAACAGAACCGCTTGGATTTCTTTCTTTTTCATGCAAACTTAAAATGGCCATATCTTGGTCATTTTTTAGTCTTTTTCGAATCTTTTTTTTTTGAAATGGGGTAGAATTTCATAAGATATCCATTGGTGTAGATTATTATTAACTTTTATAGAGTTTAAATTTTCAAATTTTCACTTAATGTCAAATCACAATGAAACTTGGTCTAAATTTTAGGGTTTTTATGCTTATTCATTTATCTAACCTTCATATATTTTTGTTCCTTGATGTCATCTAACATTTGGATCTTTTATTGTAGGTTTTAAAGTATCATAGAGCATGGAAGTCAATGAAAAAATCATTATCACATTATTGTATCAAGTGTTTTTGAACACTTTGGGAAGAAACTATAATCCCTCTTCTAAGGATTTGTTATCTTTCAAGATTTTAGGACCTACTAAATTTATTTTGGGCTCTAAAAAGAACATTTTAATTTTTTGCTACAAAGGGCTAAAATGAACATTAGGAACACAAGTTACTAGAGTTTATTTTTTGGTTAACAGTTGAACAAAACAACTCTCATTTGTCTTTTGGTGCTTAAGAAGAAATCACAATTGCTTTGGGGATCTAAAATGAACAAGTGCAACTTTTTTTTTTTTTTTTGTGATGGCTTACTTAAACTAACCTCATTGAAAAATGAAGTATGCGCTTATCTCGCGCTTTATAGCGATTTAGAGAATCAAAAGGAATTTTTCATGACTTTAGAGTGAGATAAAGTAATCACCTCCACACTTCAATTTGGGTTTAAAATTGAACAAGATCTTGTGCGAGTGTGAGTTGGGGCATTATTGTGTATATTCTCTCTCTTTGTTCCCATCAAAGATTGATCAAATTACGGATTTTGTTTTCACTCACTTTTGTTTATCCTAGAGGGCCTGCCTTGGGGGAAAAGTACTCACCCAAGGGAATGACTCAACCGGTAACACTCTAAAGCCAAGAGTATTTCCAACTGGGATATAAATGTGGGTATTGGAGTAAATGGCAATATCACACGGTTGATTCCGACAAGATGGATCCGAAAGGGGACTCTTGCCATATGGGTCAATCTCCATGAACAAAAAGTCCTTATTAAAATTCATGTGCTAGAATTTTCCAAAATCCTTTAATCTATTTGTTGGTGCAAGAACGGTCGTTCTAAAGCCGCCCCACACTTTTACGGTCTTTAGTAGAAATGGAAAACATGCCATGGGAGTTTCATGGGTGTTGATGCTTGGCTGCCCCGTATAAGTGAGTGTCGTGGAGGGGAGCCAGTGGGGTCAAGCATCTAACCATTTGCTAAAGATAAGCGTAGTTGGACTTGTCCAAGTGGGGATCCAAAAAATACTGTCTTTCACATCCATAGGGTTGTACTTGTTCTTGTTTGAAAAAACAGTGCTTTGATTGAAAACATTTGAAAACAAACATTCAACATGATCCTCAAAATTTCAAACCCTTTAGGAGGCAAATACCATTGACCAAATTCTCATGTTATTGCTTGCCCTTGGGATTACATACTTAGAGGTTTCTAAGCACTTGAATTTACATCTCAATTTTCCCACTAAAGTTAAACAATAGGTAACCCTTGCCTTAATTTCATCAAAGTTTCGCATAATATACCTTATGAAATGAGATGAAGTTGAGACATTTGACATTCAGTTGAAAACATAATCAAGAAGTGTTTGTGATAAAAAGAATCCATTAAGCAAATATTGAATCAATTGGACCCCACATATGTGCTTGGCATTTTTTGGTCATATTGTTTTCATGCAAACATTGGTCTTTTGATTTTAAATTACTCTTAGAGAAAGGCATGTTCTTCACTATCTTGGTCTCGTAAACAAGTCCTTATTAGGTTCATTTAGGATCAAATCGAACACTTCATCCATCCCAAAAATTTATCATCTTCATCCCACAAACAACTTTAGGGATTTTGAAACATCATTCTAGACTTGGGTAAATCATCAAAATCAAAATCACCTTGTTTAGTTAGGAGTATGGGAATGCATCCTTTCTCATACCTCTAATTAAATCAGCAATCCTTTGAACAAGTTCATCCTAAGATAACATCTTACATCTTAGGGTTTACAAGTTCATTACCCAAATCAAACCAATCAAAAATCAAACCCTAAGTCTAGCATTGATACAAAGTCCCTAAATGTTCAACACTCATATCATTTCCCCTTTTCATCCTTCATCTCGTCATTGGTCCTAAGAACCTTAGAGGTCACTTTTGCAACAAGGTAAAAAAAAAAGGAGAACATGGAATACAAACTTGATCCACACATCATGAGCAATCCAAATCAACTGAACTTACAAAGCCTTACAATGCCGATTGATTATCAAAACTCACACTTATACAATCCATACATGGGATCATTACCTTATAAAAATGTCAATGGCACAACAAGTGTGAGTATGCCCAAATCAAAGATTGGAACACATTTCCTGATGGTAGATCTAAATCCAAACCTAAAAATCCACCAACCGAACAATCAATGCATGAGCCTTCAAACGAGCAACGCCATCCCACCAAATCCCTACATGCCAAATGAGAATGTACTAGGTACAAGTTTTCCAAACATGAATCCAGAAAAATTTGGGATAATATGTTTTCAAATCATACAAATGTTGTTCAGAGTCCAAACAAGATGTTAACGACTCCAAGACAAGGTGACACCATGCAAAATCAAAGTTACCTAAATCAAGACAATGTTCAATTTCAACCGATAATGCCAAATCTGAACACGATACCAAATCAAAACATTTTCCAAAATCAATTTTTTCATGGTCCCATTCAAAAACCACAAGTATGCATCCCAAATCTACTTGAACAAAAACCAAATCAACAATATCAAGGGAGTCAAGATCGAAATCAAGATCAAATTTGGTGAAATCAAATTGCTACACTTACCAAAATAGTTGAGTCATTGCGCCAAGAGATATCTCCACCACCATTACCCATATCAACATCGTTCCTTGGTTTAGGGCTTCCCCCTTTACCTAGCACCAATCACTCCATCCAAATCAATCCACCTAACACCAATCAAGCCATCACATCAAATCCTTTGAATATACCATCAACATCACACCAACAAATGGTATCTAATCAAACAACAACATTGATCCCAAAAAATCAAAACATGGTCTCCCAAGGACCTATCACCTTGGTCATTCCGACCATTCCTATCACCTCAATCACTCCAACCACCCTATCACACCCATCATAGCTCAACCCCTCACTACCATGATTGCTCCAAGTGTATCTCAACCACTTGTCACTACATCCAACACAATTCCAAACCCACCACCACTACCACCAAAACCAAATGCAATAGGACAATATAACATTGTGCTAAAATCTCACCAGGCCTACCAAAATTCCATCCAACAATATCTAGCCACACAACAAGCAAGACAAGCTCAACAAGTGCAACAAGCCTCTCAAGCTACCCAAGCCTCTTAAGCTACCCAACAAACACAAGCACATACACAAAAAATGACAACTGCTGAGAACAAGGATCAAGATCCGTCCATCACTGAGCACCTTGAAGCTATGTCTACTTCATCCAATGATCAAATCAACATATGTCAAGAGTCACTTCTCAATCATGATCAAAATCCACCAACAATAACCAACAATGATCCAATTCAAGAAATGTCAACATCATTTGGCCTTTTGGTTGAAGACATTGGAAATCCCTCCACCACAATTGTTGAAAACAATGATCAAGATCTCTCCATCAATGAGCACCTTGAAGATGTTTCCACCCCATCTGATAATCAACTCACCATACATCAAGAGCCACTTTTTAGTGATCTATTTTAAGGAGTATTAGGATTATTTGATCCTATTGACATAATGCATGATCCATTGACCTATTATCATGTTGAAAATGTCTCTATATCGCCTTATGAGTTAGAGTACATATCTCAAGAATTTATTCCAAAGCATGATCAACATCTTTCACCAAAGTCTAGCAGTGGTCCTTTCCAAGACATGTTGACCCCCTTTGACCTCATGGTTACAGATACTGAAGGAATCCTCAACTTGACACTTGATCCAAGTCCACTCAAAGATCAAGAGGATATTGAGTCATTCCCCATGCCTAATGACGACATCCAAGAACCCTTTGTAAGTAATCCATCCTTTGAAATTGACCCATGTCAAGAACTTGATCCAAGACACATCAAAAACAACTCTGAAATTATTCAAGATCAAGAATTCGTATCTTCAAGATATTACAATGATCTAATGGATATTCTCCTATCCATACAAGATGATCATATCCACATAGCACATAATCCTCCATCTACCCATGAGATGCTTTTTGTGGATGGACACGTAGATGATCTTAATTCAAAATAGGATTCCTTTACTCCTGACATTATTGCACAAAAGGAATAGGTTATTGGTTCCTACAATAAAACAAAGTTGTCAACATCAATATCAGATATATCCCAAATTCAGATTGAGGACATCATGAATAAAGATATTCAGTATTATCCACTCAAGGAAACAAGTCAGATAGAACAGTATATTCTGAAGTCAATAGAGCATCCAATTGAAATAACATCATCTGCAGTGGTCATTTTTCAGAGCATGCTTACTGAACAAGACATCTCAAAAAAAGAAAAATCAAGGAACGAAGGTGCTACTACCACCATACTGGGGGCAAATTTTTCTCAAGCAAACGTCAACATAGGGAGCACAGAGGATCCTTATGATGAAACTAATGCCAATACTACAACCAGCCACATCATGAATCTTCATCCACCCATCACCCCATCCACAAATTGGGACCAAAAAGTATTTTGAACGTTATCAAATAAAAAGAAGCTGAGAAGCATAATGGACAAATCAAATACACATGGATACCAAAGAATACAAAGAAAGATTATCTCTATCAAACTCCATTAGTCAAAGAAACTATGGGGAAAAATAAAAAAGGGAAAAGTATCCATCAAATATTTCCACAAAAGAAAAAGCAAGCTTTCCAAGTGATGTACAAAGTGTATCGAGCAGTTAGTCCTAATTCCACACACACTTTCATATCCACCCATCATTGCTCATCTTCCCAAGTTTGGAGAGTCAAAGGTTCCAAGCTGTCAACCAATCCATCTTATATGATCCCTAAACACACTCCAAAATTGCCTCCACGCATAATATGCAATTCTCAGATTGACCATGTATTGGCAACGACCCTTCATCATAGGGATTCTGAAGGCACTCTATCATGATGTACGCACAGAGACAATTAACCCCGATATCAATGAAGTAGATCAAGAATCCCAAAGGTTGTATTCAAGTGCACGTATCTTGGCAAAGCAGCTTCTTCAAGTAGGCTATCGATGGCACATTATGAAAGAAGCATCTACATCGGCACCACCAGGTGGTTCAACATGAGCTTAAAATCTTTTAGAAAAATAAAAAAAATAAAAAAATATGAAAATCCAAAAATTAGAAAAAGGATTGAAAAACGAAAGAAAAAAAATCGTCCTCTAGTGAAAACCGCATGGGCGACACTTTGGGCAAGTACCATGATGAAAACCTGGCAAACATGCATCATGTGTAGAATCGAGCATCTACGTGCGCCAGTTTAAGTGAAAGCATCTCATCCCATCCATAATAAAATCCAACATTCTGTCCCATCCATAATAAAGCCAACATTCCATCTGTCTTATCTATAATAAATCCATTTATCCATGAACCATTTATCCAATCCATTTTCATCCATTTGCATCTCCCATCCAAGTTATCTTGATCTTGATGAAAGTTTGGGGCACACCTTACACTTGCTTATGGTAAACATCTTGACATGGGTCATTTTCACTAATCCTATCCTATCCAACATTATCTGAGCCATGAAACCTTATCCAAATGAACATTATTTATTTGAACACCTTATATTATCGCAAGATAATCCTTGGCATCCTTTGCATGCTTGCCATATCCATCCATCCATACACCTATCCAAGCATCCATCCATGACATTCCATACATTGCTAGACACTAGGGGCAGATATTTACATCTTGCTTCGAGAATAAATCTTGATCCATATCCTCCAGCTTATGTGGTGATCCGAACATTGGAAAATGAGAAATGAAATTGGTCCACCACTTGTGAGAAAAAATCCCAATCACTAGCCCATGACATATTTTGATGAGAAGACATTCCTTATCATGCTTCATCTTTCATCGAACATCAATCCAAACGATCACTATCAGTTGCATCTAACGTGTGCTTCAACATCACATCAAATCATTCGAACATCTTTTGTTCCAAACCAATCTTCAACAATCATGATCAATCAAATCCAATCAAAAAATCACCGTAGGATATCCTTGTGTTGCCTAAACACTATCCTTACATTGTTGTGCATCCTCAACAATGTTATCATCATCAATCTGATTGACATCTCAATCCTTGTGTTGCTTAAACACTATCCTTGCATTGTTGTGTATCCTCAATAATGTTATCATCATCAATCCATTGATCTAATCAATCAACCCTAGCTTTGTTTTCAACAAAATCCAAAACGGACACATCCATATCCAAATCGTCAAAATCATGCGAAAAATCCAAAAACATCAAAAAAATAAAAAATCTAAAAACACTCAAAAAGTCAAAAAAGCGTCAAAAACACTAGATCCAAACTACGTCATCTCTGATCAGCTCCCGAGACATCAAAATCCAAAAACATTAAAAAAAAAATCAAAATCCAAAAACATTCAAAAATACATCAAAATCCAAAAACATTCAAAAAATACAAAATCCTAAAACATTCATAAAATCTTAGAAAAACCCAAAACATTGGAAAATTCAAAAAAATCAAAACATTTGTAAAATATTGAAAATACCAAAATAGCCTCAAAACATTCCAAAAACGTCAAAAACATCCAAATATTTGAAAAAATCCATCTGTCTCATCTCACTTTCACTCGAAATAATCAATCATCCATAATAAACTAATCATCACCTTCATCCTTTGGCAATACAATAAGAACCAATCATAGCATTTGGAAAAATCAAAGCTTCAATCTTAAAATCAAAAGCAAACAACAAACCGTTAAACACAAAATCAAAGTCTTGGGTATGTGCAGGATCATGATGGGCCAAAAAGTGGCAATATTATGGGTATTTGTAGGGTATGTGGCTGACGAATTTTTTTTTACCCAAAATTGATGAAATGAAAAGGGTTTTTAGAGGAGATTCTCAGCTTTCCACCAATATAAATTATGCTTTAATTTGAATTTAATAAATAATTATTATTCATTTTCTATTAGAATTATTAAAGTCCTAATTGATAGGCTGATTGAAAAACATCTATAACTTTCAAACAATATCACATTTTTGAATCGAAACATGTGTCACATTGTATGCTTCGCATACTATAGGATTAAAAAGAAAAATTAAATTTCATGAAGTTTTGACCAAGTTAAGGTGGTCAAACATACCGTTTTATACTTTTTAAAAGTTGCAATAAAAATTAATAATTAATTATTTACTTGGAAAAAATTACAAAAAATATGTATCACATCCGCATTGAGTCCTCTACTTATATATAAAATCTTATAAAAAATATTATCATTTATTATGTTAGGGTGGTCGCAGACACACTTCTTATTTTTTCCCTGAATTTAAGTACTACTGCATTGAAATTTCAAATTTTCACCAAATATATTTTATTTATTTTTAAAAATAAACCTAGTAGTTTAGAAACTACATTCAATTTTCTACAGATTCTATTCTTACATATTTTTGAAATAATATAGATAACTTATTCAAATTTTTACGTCAAGTTGCCTAACACGATTTTTCTGATTTTTTGCCACTTAAGGGCCTATTTTTTCCATGATGATCCTACACATACCCTCTTGATCATTTTCAAACATGTCAATCAACCTTATATCAACAACCTATCAATCAACTTATCAAACCATCATCATCCTATACAATGCATGTCCTAGGATATATCGTTCCGACAATGGGCATCATTTTGGATATCACCTTGGATTCTTATCCTATCAAAACACATCCCTTTAGCTAAAGGTGTGAAGAACATTGGCTTGTTTGTGTACTTGATCTTTTATTTTGGTTTATCTTATTGTGCTCATTCCAAGGACCTCTAAAGGATGTCCCCAACGAAAGGGATTTAGAGAGATAGGAATGGGGCAATGATCATTATCTGTTTATCTGTTGTGCTTGTTGGACGTTCTTGTAATATAACTTGGTGAATACTTGCTTTGTTAGGTACGTCCTAGCAAGGTTTCTGTATGTCAAGTGTGAATAAGAATACTCCTATCTTTTTGTCAAGTCAAAGTCCATCACACTAGGTACAATGCCATCTTGGTTCTTTATACCTTGATGCATCATATCTAGGTGTGTTATCAAACAATAAGGTAATTGGCCCTTTTAAAGTCCCAACTCCTTGACAAGTAATCATCATCATCATCATCTCATGTCTTGTTGGAATCTCTTATTTTCTTCTATCTCTTGATTTTCATGCTAACATGGTACCATGACAGTTATCATAAATCATCATTAATGCATCCATCCTGCGTCCAAAAACCATCTACATATCATATCATATCATACAAGAAACATTGATAATCTCACATGCATTGCATTTCATCATTGAATAATATAAATTGGTTATTCTAAGCATCTCATAATCCATACATTTATCATCTATTTTCATAATCATCCATGCATCATCATATCATCCATTACATATAAACATCATAATCATCTCATTTATATCATCAATAATGTAACTGTCATGGTACAAATCAAGATCAAGTGGGTGTAATATATCAAAATATTCATGAGGCTAGCCATGGCTCATGACTATCTACATCATCAAATTTGTCTACATCAAACTATTCGAGTTGAACTAATCTTGAACCTCTTTGTCGAGAGATCGACCCTCAAATCAAACCTCTTCGCTCTATCTCTCGAGGGGGTAGTATACCAACATAATTATTTTCACTGGGGCAATAGTGGGGCATTCAAAAAATCAGATTTTTTTTAAATTTTGATCAAGACAGTTTCTTCTTTGAACCAACGCAACAAGTGCATCACTTCAAAGAGGGGCAAAATGTAGACATAGAAAATATACAAATTGATATCGCACAGTCAATCCTAATCTACTAACATCACCTCATCTTGAATTATCCCTCTATCTAGCCATTTAATTGAATAGCCTTATTTGATTAAATTCGTCATAATTCTCCTTTTAATTAAATAAATCCCTCGATTCAATTAAATCATTATCTCTGTGTAATTAGCTAGGTCATTCCATCTTCCTATCTTTGATTTAATTAAATAATCCATATTATTTGATTAAATATCTAAATTTCATCTAATTAAATTAAATAAATCAAACATTTATCTAATTTAATCTAACATAATCCCTCTTTAGTTAAATAAATCAAGCTATCTATTTAATTAAATCTAAATCATTATTCCTCTCTTTTTGATTTAAATTAATCCAAAAATCTAAGTCAAAATGGTCAAATTAGCTAATCCCTCATTAAATTAGTCAAATATTGATTAATTTAATCCTAATCACTCCAATCCTCTAGATTTTGCAACTTGCACATGAAAATAAATTTAATTGTTTTATAAATCACCTATTTTCATTCAAAAAAAAGGCATCCAAGTGGGAATATTCGTCAAATTTGAAATCTCCCCCCAAAATGACCTGTCCATCCAACAAAGCATTTAAAGCTCTTACATTGTCTCTTACATGTCTCCCACTTGGCATTTAACTCATCTTTCATCCCCCCTAAACATGTCATCTCATCAAATTCAAATTTCAAACTTGCACATGGATCAAAATGTGCTCAACCTTCATCCTATCAAATGTTGACAAGTGGCACCTTGCCATTGGTTGAATGTTAGTCCCACATTGCTTTATTTCTTGCATTCATCCATCTTAGCATTCTATAAATGAAGAGCTCATCCTTCATTTTATCCATCCACAATTTATGCAAAGTTACCATGCTCAAATATCTCTCAAATTCCATCCATTATCAATTAAGTTCTTAGCTAGGTTTTACAGATTTTTGGCTTGGAGCTCTCATCCTTCATCAACAAATTGGATCAACTATATTCAACACATCAAGTTTACATCTTAGTAATTAGGAAAGGGCCAATTTTCACATCAAATTGACACCAATTCCCCCATGGGATCATGAGTTTGCATCTTTAATTAGGATTGAATCTATGTTTCTTTATTTCGTTGTGTTCTTTGTTGTTTTCTTTCCTATTTTGAAGTGGTAAATGGATTTCATGGGGAATCCTTGTTTTGGTTTGCAATCTCTTGTCTAACTTGTTTATTCTTGTTGTATTGCAAGTACCAAGTTTGGGGTTCACACAATAGCAATAAAGAATATTGATAGGGATCAGGAGGTAGCTATACCAATAATTGAAAATTGGATCCCTAGGGCTAGTGATCTGGATATCATGTATAAGGCCTCAGGGTTTGATATAAATAATAGGCCCCAATAATTAAAGCCTACTCATGTGTTAGTAAAATCATTGCAAGGTTTTCAGACCTTACCAGATGACTTGAGTAGGAAGATTAGGGAGCTGGTGAAGAATTTCAATGATTGGGGTAACACATTGTTACCTGATATAATTGATGAGCAGGGGAAAATCAAAACATTTCAACAATGGCAGGCTCAAGCAAGTGAGGCCATCAATGATCAAATCAATTCAATTTGTGATGACTCAAACTATGATTTGTTGGTGAGTTGTATGGGAAAAATCATTAGTACCAGCTCATTTTTGGAATCTTTTGAAAGGGATGCGACTCAGGTAGTGGTAAAATACACAGGTCTTATAATACCAAGGTGGAAGAGGTAATTAATTTTGACTGGTTGACTGCTGATGAGTACCAGAATTGTGTAACTAAATATTTGAATGAGGAGGAGTAAAAGGAGTGAACTACTAACAGGTGGCAAATCAGATGCTGCGATTGCAACGGTTCTAGTTTTGTGTTGATGGCTTTCTCGGTGCGGTTTTCTTGTGGTTTTTTGCATCAACATTCCTTAGCTGGTATGATGAACAAGAATATTTTTCAAGGTGGTGGCTGTTGTAAATTTTTTTGGAATATCACTAGGTGCTCCAATTGACTGGTGATAGGTGTACTTTCTAGCCTGGTGCTTGTTTGCTCCATCATTTTCTATAAGAAGGATTTCAAGACCACAAGTACGGGTTAGCAAGTTAGATATTTTTTGTTGAGTCTAGGTGAAGTTGCAGAGCGAATTGTAAAGTATGATGGTTTTTGAGAAATGAAATTTAGGTTTTGAGTTCATAGAGATTTAATGTTGTATAATATTACTAGCATTTGAGTTGAAATGAAAATTTGAGCTCATGTCTCTCCATTGTACATGCATATTTGAACTTTGAATGAAATAACTAAGGGTTGTTTTATCTATCTCACTATTGTGGTGTGTATGATTCTATTTTAGCTTTAATTCAAGGAATTAATCAAAATGCTTGAATGGGATTATATAGGCGGATATGTACTGTATAAGTATTTGATAAGTAGTCCTGGGTTAGAATGCATACTGATGAAATTGTAATGCATTGGTAGGGATCTTATATGTGATGTATTAAATATATTATAAACCTCTAGATGCTTATGAATTTGACTCTTGCAATGGATATATGGCACTGATCTAAGTTGTAATTATTAGTGTAGTTCAGTATTTGTTTGTCTTTTCCTAGAGCTTGCTACAAATTGCAAATCATTGACTATCTTATACAATGCATTGTTTTTAATTATCTGTAAGGCCCATAATTTTACACTAGGGAAAAAAACATAACTAACAAATTTTTTTATTTTATTTTTTAATTATTACAAAATACCAATCTTCAACAACCATACATGTGCATGATACACACAATGCACATCGGGAGATGTTGCTCATGCAACATCATCACTGACACATTGACGAGATTGAAGTATGCGGGGGTAGCGAGGTTGGGTGTGTGGAGTCCATTGCGCACACCTTCAAGCGATAGAGAGATGGACCTCCATATTAATATTACATAAGAACATTAGATGATTACTACTAGGGATGAATGTGTTTGATGTTAACTCCATTGACCCAACCTATATATATATATATCTTGTTTGATTCATGGTCAAAATTATTATTTCCACGTATTAATAATTTTCATGTTATTTCTCCAAGTCTAGTTAAGGTTGTGGTCATGATCATAACTATTTTAATGTGATTATCACATCATTTTTTTTTTTGAACCAAGTTAATGTTAACACTAATATTGTTTACAACAATAATGTTATGGAATATTTATTTAACCATTGTAAGGGCTATAATTCTAATAAATTAACCATATCAACACTTGACATTCGTAAGGGCTATACCATAATTGAAAAATCATTAGCCACCTATCTTATCTCATTTTCATTAACATTAATTTTCATACTCATCTAATTGCAACATGATTGGTTCACAGCACTTGTTTCATTCATTCATCATTAAGTTTTCTGATTCAAATTAAACAAACTCGATAACCAACATAAAATTAGATCAATCATCATAGTTAGCTAGCATGTCACATAATCAAAATCAAATAATCATATTAACTTGAACGTTGAAATATTTTGTCGTCAATGGTATCAATAGGATAGACAATAACCAAACTCAAAATAATCCAAGTACTAGATGTAGCATAGTCATAATCAAATCATCAAATGAACACAAATTCCTAAATCTCCTTTCATCAATGGTATCATTAGGTGTAATCAATAAATAAACTTAAAACAGTTCACTTACTAGATGTAGCATAGAGGTTGGCCTCACATCCTCCCCCTCTAGGAATGAACTTCCAACTGGAAGTTTTCAGAGTGGTGGGAAAGGAGTGTCACCTCACCAAATTTTTTGTATTTTATTTTATTGTTTTGGTATAGCTCACCGTTAAGATTATCTAAATGGATATTGTATAGCTTTGTTCTCCTCTTTACCACATATGAAACAAGAACCTTTACACATAGCTTGAATTGACTACACTCGATTAACTTGAGATGACTTGGGTTTATCCACATCAAGGGGTCCCCTACAAACTTGTATTCGTACTAGACCCACACCTTGATAATGGGGATTGTGATCTATTTGGGTACTCATTACTTGAACTACCTTTAGGCAACCCCTAGGTGCACCTTGTTGATATTTTCCTTTCCAACCTTTCCTTTGTTGTTGTTTTTTTTGGTAGTGCTTGTGACCTTGGATGGGGTCTATGGACCTCTTGGTGATTCCTATGAATTGGCCTTTGAGTCCCCATTGTTACAAATGCTTGTATTTGAATAATACTCAGATAAACCATCTTCTTCTTTAACCTTTATACCAAAATTCAACATTTTTCTTTCATTAGTTACCAATTTCCCACTATATCTAATTTACAATCACATCCATTCATAATGATGCACATACAATATGAATGTACTACCTTCATTACAATCTTAGAAGAGAATTATGTTATAAGTGGGATTGGTGCAAAGTTTAACAACCACCTTTACTTCATTCATCAACAATTTACTAGGGAATTTCTTAGGGTACAACCTGATGAAGGCACTCCAATATTATCCATATAGTCATTCCATTAATTTTAAACCCTTAAGGACATACTCACATGATATACACATATTATTTTTAAAGGAACCTAAAATAACAAAAGTAATCCTTCTTTAGAAAATTTCTTAATTCCTAACCTTTATTATTAATTTCTTTACACATGCTCTTATTCTATTTAGTAAGATCTTCCCTCTTATTATTATTATTTTTATATTCTTTAAAAGGAGTGGGAATGTATTCCCCCATTCTTTATTAACGGGATCTTTAAGTATGAGGATTATGTGGAGCCTCAAAAAGGTCAAATAATTTTAGAAATATAAACACAACTCCTTTTTCTTTTTAATCGACATTACTCATACATACATTTCTTCTACTATTAATTAAATCCAACAAGAAGGAATGCCACGCCTTGCTATGTTGAGCTGTACATTTTATTAACATTTAATTAGTTGAACAATATGCCCACTACTTGGAACAAATACCATCGCACCCACCTATAATCAAACTAATCTTCTTGACATAATACGCTTTCCCTTAGTTTTTGGATTCACTAACGAATCTACTCGAGTCTAGAATGAGCAACAGTTAATGTTTTTATTGGCCAATATGCACACATGCGTACGCCAGAACAGTCATGTGATGTGTTGTATCATTTGTACGCTTGATGGTATTTATTTTAAATGGTCAAGATACTTTCCTTGGGATTTAAAACATGAGGCCAATCCATGATCTGAAACATACAATCAGAGACAAGATTAAAGTCCACTTTCAGCCTGATGTTTCATGGATTTTATCCTTATCGAAAAGACATTAACTGATATCGTTCCCACAAAATATGATGTCCAAGTATCCCGTTTAATCCATTTATCATGGTGCCTAGAAAGAAGAGACGAAAAACTAAGGTTTTCTCCATTCCCTTCGCATCATAGGCAACAACATCGATAATGATGCTTCTTCCTCGTTAGTAAAAATTGCGAGGCATTCTAGTTGTATCTTTATACATGTTACTTATGCAGGAAAAACCATTCCCTTCTATCAAGCTGACAATGCTAACAACATGTAAGGACTGTCCCATGCAAAGGCGACTTCTGGAAGTTCCCCAAGAACAACACCCTAACAACCTCTGCAAGATTTTGAGGAAGTGACCAACTTAGCGGCTCACAGTTTCCATTAGTCTTTTGACATCAAATTCAAACTTTTTCCTCTTGTTGCTTCACGACTGCAAGGCATGGAAAGTGGAATACATGAGCACTCAAGATGGGTCTGGCAACACTCTCTCAACACTATCAAGGAGTTTATGACGTGGTGCTCGGACATATAGATTGATCCATATTCATTGCATATCTCTTCCCATCTATTTAAATTACCAAGCAAGGTGAGAATTTTCAAATAAGTTAGAGACATTGCAATCTCTGGTGGATTTCACAAGAAAACCTCATGGAGGACAAGGCTAATGGTTGTGACTACTACACCAGCCAAGGGATGAGGCTCGCAGTGCCTACACAGGTGTTGTTATTAATATTTATTTTCTTATTTATATATCTCCTTCTATCCATTGATCAAAGCATAATATCTAAAGTTGACTCCTCCCATCTGCTTATTGTAGGCTGGAGACCCTAGGCTCATCTATCACTAAATAAGAGCTATCATGTGGCTATGAAAATCTAAAAAAAGAAGTTTAAAATCTTTCCCCTTCACCATGGTGTTTGAAATGTTCTTACCACCCATTCAGTTTGGGTACATCCATACGTTTCATCAAAAATAAACGTTACTGTTTAGGAAAATGTTAGAATCTTTATTGTTAAGAGAAAAGAAATAGAAGTGGAAGCCCTATTACATGCAGTGACATAAATATTGATAAATGTACAATTATATTTAGTGTAGGTATGTTGTAATCTTCAGATCTTTAGTTGTATAAATTGGGATTGACTGCTCTTCAAAATACACCAACAACACTATAACCCAACACAAAGCTAGTTGTATGAATTCGCAGGCTTATGTTAGAAACAGTCTGACGCTTCAATTTATTTATTGCTCTAGAACTATCGAGCTAGTTGAGGGAATAGATACATATTTCATCTTTTAGTATGCAAACTCTATTTAAGAGCATCGTCGCTATATTGGATTTTTTTTTTTTGTTCTTTTTAGATATCAGATTATTATGTACAACTATCCTCTCCAGTAGATTTCCACAGAGGACTAAACACAAAATCTTTAAATTTAGTTCTTACAAAAGATTTTTTTTTTTTTTGAAATTTCGTGTCAGTCACCATGACCCATATATATGTATTCCTTATTTGACCACAGTATCACTCCACCTTATACAAAACTTATATTTTTCATTAAAACATTCTGCAAGCTTATATCTTGAATATTAAGCGAGAGATCTACTGATTTTGTGTATATGAGCATATCTTGAAAGAAAATGTATAAAATAAAACACCTCATTTCGGATACAACCTGCATACCACAGATGATAACTTGGGTAGTTCCCATTTTGTATTATTTTGAATATATTTCTTTTGAAAAATATAACATTCAAATCATGCTGACATCCCACTAACTGATACAAAAATTTCCAATATAATTTCACAATATTAAAATTTTTAGATTGTTCTTCAAAACAACACATTTATTTCTCTATGTATCAAGAGAGTCAATCTTTTATTTTTCTTTATGTCCACATAGAGCAAAATAAAAATTAAAACTTGCAGTCAAAACACCCTTTTTTTTGTTTTGTTAACAAAAGTTTGATATCTAAAGCCTTTACAACAGAACTTTCACATAGTTCTCCCCTAAGCATCAAATATACTTAACCTTCATTTGAATGTAGAAATAATTTTCTTTTTTGTAAGTAAAATATAATCTATTGAAGTATATAAGATGTTCTATAAAATTTCCTTTTCAAGATTATAAATTTCAACCTAGAAAGGGGTAGTTTTAATTGGGTATAATAACACCAACTTAATCCACAAGAAACATAGCTATTCCAAGAACAGTTTAGCTTCTTCCCATCAGAAAAATACACACAAACGTTTCTCTAGAGGCCAATGGGGTGCTCACCACCCAACCTTTGGTTGGAAAACCAACCACCCCCAAGCTAGGAGGCAACCGAGGGAACCGGGTACAAACAAAACCAAGCAAAACAATATTTACACACACATGATACACACAAGATTATTTTCACACCCACCAAAGGGATTTTCACATAACTTTAGGATTCCATAAAATCCAAAGAGGGGGATGGGAGGTGGACTACGCACTCCATATGGGGACTTATAGTAATAGCAACAAGAACAAGTTGATATCATACTCCAATCATTTCACATGCAACCCTTCTTTAATAACTTCTCTTTCTCCAAAACCCATACCACCGAAAACAATTCTACCATTTCACAATTACATATGGGTACTCATACCCTTTTTGAGCCTCTCCTCTCAAGGAGGAATTAAACTTCCCCATGGAGGTTCCTACTCTATACCATCCCCAACAAGGGATGCTCTTCCCAACCTGGGTGAGCCTATACCTACACAACCCTTTTTCCCATAATACATAATACATCAAAAACAAAAGAAGATATGCTCCAAGAGCAATTTGAAATAAACATACAAATCAAACACAATAGATAAAGTTTCAAGCACATATTTTTACCTACACATATAAGCCTTCAAATACAAACATGAAGAAGTAGAAAACAAATGTGGTGAATCTTCCTTAAAACCAAGCTCAAGGAAAGATGGGTTGAGGATCCAAACAACTCCTCTTCTTCCAAGATTTTTCTTCAAACTCCTCACTCCCCCAAAATTCAACCAAAATCAAGAATGCAAAAATAATCCCATAACCCTTGTTTTGAGTTTTCTTTATAAGAACTCAAGTTTGAATTCCTTTGAATAGGGAGATGACATTTGTGAACCTCCCATCCACACTCCTAGGCACACTCACCCATGTGTTCTCACACATGTGTGAGGAGTTGGGAGCCTTTCAAGGCAACTTGGAGAAGTGGGGATGGAAAGAGACTAGTCCCCATCCCATTTCCCAAACCTTATTTTTGTCAAACCTCTTTAAGGCCTCAAAAAGAGTGCCCAATCTTGAGACTAACCCATGATTTTGAGTTAAAAAGGTACCTAACACATAGGTACTTTCCCTAGGGACCTTAAAACCATAAAAACACTTAAAAAATATCACTTTTCAATCCCCAAAAAGTGCCTAAAAGTTCACATCCGAGTTTTTCCACTTGGATAGACAACTCACCTCTTGGATGGACTGACATGGCAATAGAAACCAAATTAAAAACATTCAAAAATAACATCAATAATTACATGATGGAACTATAGTACCTTCATATGGACTTTAGCTCGATTTCACTGGTTAATTTACATAGGGTTCCTGAGAGTTGCCTCCAATTTCCATTGGCCATGGAAAATGTACCTGCACACTCAATACACACGTTAATCCATCCAAGTAAATCATATTCATATACTAATCAAATCATTTGAATCACAATTGCATTCACACAAGTTTCACAATTTGTATAGCATAAAGATCCTATAACATAATTGAAAAATCATTAGCCACCTATCTTATCTCATTTTCATTAACTTTAATTTTCATACTCATCTAATTGCAACATGATTGGTTCACACCACTTGTTTCATTCATTCATCATTAAGTTTTCTGATTCAAATTAAGCAAACTCGATAACCAACATAAAATTAGATCAATAATCATAGTTAGCTAGCATGTCGCATAATCAAAATCAAATAATCATATTAACTTAAATGTTAAAATATTTTGTCATCAATGGTATCAATAGGATAGACAATAACCAAACTCAAAATAATCCAAGTACTAGATGTAGCATAGTCATAATCAAATTATCACATGAACACAAATGTCTAAATCTCCTTTCATCAATGGTATCATCAGGTGTAATCAATAAATAAACTTAAAATAGTTCACTTACTAGATGTAGCATAGAGGTTGGCCTCACATCCTCCCCCTCTAGGAATGAACTTCCTCCTGGAATTTTTTAGAGTGGTGGGAAAGGAGTGTCACCTCACCAATATTTTTTTATTTTATTTTATTGTTTTGGTACAGCTCACCGTTAAGATTACCTAAATGGATATTGTATAGCTTTGTTCTCCTCTTTACCACATATGAAACAAGAACCTTTACACATAGCTTGAATTGACTACACTTGATTAACTTGAGATGACTTGGGTTTATCCAGATCAAGGGGTACCCTAGAAACTTTTGTTCATACTAGACCCACACCTTGCTAATGGGGCTTGTGATCTATTTGGGTACTCATTACTTGACCTACCTTTAGGCAACCCCTAGGTGCACCTTGTTGATATTTTCCTTTCCAACCTTTCCTTTGTTGTTGTTTTCTTTTGGTAGTGCTTGTGACCTTGGATGGGGTCTATGGACCTCTTGGTGATTCCTATGTATTTGCCATCGAGTCCCCATTGTTACAAATGTTTGTATTTGAAAACTTCTCAGATAAACCATAGGAGTAAGGTCTATTATCCTTGTGTTTAGGTTTCCTAATGGCTTGCTCTGCCAAAACCTTTCATTTTGAAGATGATTGACATGTATCAATAATTCCATGTATTATTCCTTGAATTAAGCATCTATGAGTCCCTGTTGTCCTAAATTATGGGGTTCATGTATATTCTTCTTTAACCTTTATACCGAAATTCAACATTTTTCTTTCATTGTTTACCAATTTCCCACTATATCTAATTTACAATCACATCCATTCATAATAATGCACATACAATATGAATGTACTGCCTTCATTACAATCTTAGAAGAGAATTATGTTATAAGTGGGATTGGTGCAAAGTTTAACAACCACCTTTACTTCATTCATCAACAATTTACTAAGGCATTTCTTAGGGTACGACCTGATGAAGGAACTCCAATATTATCCATATAATCGTTCCACTAATTTTAAACCTTTAAGGACATACACACATGATATACACATATGTAACAAAGTTTAAGCATTATAGTTCTAAAAATTCCTACCTACTCATATAGGAACATGAAAACACAATTGACCACTCTACTCGATGATGGGAACTTTCCAAATTTTATCATACTAATGATTATTCGTCCGAATCTATATCTAAGGAAAGTCCAACTTGGTCATATCTATGTCTAGATTTGATGGGTCTTCCATCTATTTATTGTGTACCATTATAATTTATTTCATTGAAAGAAACAAACCTAATTTACATATACATTATTAGTATGTAATAATCCTTGTATATTCAAAGTTTTTTTCGTAATAATTATAGGAATAAGATGTAATCAAATACCACTCATACATATGCATCATGAGACGATAGTTATATAAGTAATAAAATTCCATACATAGAAAAATATTATGAAGCAAAGTAGCATGTGTTCATGAAAAATCATGAAGAGTTCATATGTTATGGACTAGTTTAGTCCCAAATGCCCAGTTTAGCCACAACTTGTATTAAACTGACATTATTTAATTTATGCCTCGTTATCTAAAACAACTATGGCCTCTTCCTTTGTATAGGTAGGTGTTGACCTAGGGTGTGTTTGCCCATGAGATGGCTTTCTCTTATCCTTTTCTTGCTTCAGTCGCTTTATAGCCATAGCTAGGGTTTCTATATCAGAAATTTATGGTTCTTCAATTGGTGGCCTCTTCTTAACTCTAATCATGGGTACATCTGTAGTCTTTGTTTTCTTAGCCCATTTCCACATTCGTCTTGCTTAAATATCTTCCCACATCTTTGACACCAAGGAATACCATTTCTAAATTAGGTGCAAACTCTTGGCTAGAAGGGTTAAGACTTCACACTAGACTTACAAATTCACTATTTAGAGGTTTAAACATCATACATACTTACAAATAACATGAGAGAAACACATCCTATATAAGAAAATTTATATCACCAAGAATCTCATGAAAAATATTATTACTCATATGTTGGAATATTTGGTACACCACCTCCAATACTAGTTTTGAGTTGGTTTATTGCTTAAGAAATATGTACTTTTAGAGAATCATAAATAAAATCATAAACCCCTTTACCAAGTAGTGGTCATGAACACCATATTTCATAATTCACATAAATAAGATAGGACACCCTAACATTATTACCTAGGGTTGAATTAAGTAGTTAGAAGTATTGGTACAAGGTGAAAATATTATATTGACCTTATTCATTAATTAAACATAGGGATTCTCTTATTTGAGACCAAATCCTAGGGTTACAAGAGAGGATCCAATCGAAACCCATTCACAATGAACCTCCATTATTAGTGTGTCCTTCCTTTTGATTACTATGGCTACCATAGTCTTGCGTAATTGTTACACAAATCACCTAAGTGTTGTAATATTTGTATCATGAAAAGCCTTATGTGACATGATGCCCAAATTTCTTTGAATGTTTTATATTTTCTTCAATGGGTTTCAGAATCCCCTTGCCCATTATGGCCTTAGTGTGACTACTAGCTATGGAACCATTTCTAAATCAACCCTCTACTTTTCCTTATTTGATTCAAATATGTACTTTTCCCCCAAGAGTGTGAAAGAATCACAGTTAATCATATTACTTATGCAAATACCAATAACAACAATGTTGATAAAATCCTCAAAACAAGGAGGTTTCAATAAAGAAATGAATAAAATTCTGAATCAAAATCAATCAATGAAATTTTAAATGTGACGATAAAACTTTCAACTATGTCCATCATGAAATAATTTAAAAATTCAAACCATAATTCAAATTGAAATAATCCTTGAGGAAAAAGGACAATTTTGAAATCCAATAGGTCAAATAACTTTAACCATTTCCAACAGTTGAATAGATAATAAAATAAGTAAATAACTAAGTAAATAAAATAAAAATAATGAAATGATAATAAGAATTTAATCAATTGCATAAGTTTCAATAACATAGTCTCTCAGTGACTTCAATCAAGTCACCTATGGGGGGAGAAGAAGAATTGGTGGTATTTTTCCTATTTGATGACTAGATTTCCTTTATCTTAGTTTGTAAGAGAAGCCACAATTAGGTCTATATCAAGGGGTGTTTTGAACATTTAAAGTCGACCAACTATGAGCACACATTGCTTTAACTTCCAATATTGGTTTCCGAACTCCTGAGGATCCCACCTTCCTAATTGGTTCACCTAAAGTTACCCATAATATTGTTCTATATTCAAGAGTCAAATTTCTACTAATAATCTATATGAAAATTACAAGATACAACTCTCATCCATACAAAACCAAACTTTCCTATTGAGAGACCCACACAATGCCCAGAGTTCCCAGAGTTGGAATCTAGGCTTTGATACCAAAGTGTAATGCCCATAATTTTACACCAGGGCAAAAAACACAACTAACAAATTATTTTATTTTATTTTTTAATTATTACAAAATACCAATCTTCAGCAACCATACATGTGCATGATACACACAATGCACATCAGGAGATGTTGCTCATGCAACATCATCAGTGACACGTTGACAAGACTGAAGTATGTGGGGGTTGCGAGGTCGGGTGTGCGGAGTCCATTGTGCACACCTTCAAGCGATAGACAGATGGATCTCCATATTAATATTACATAAGAACATTAGATGATTACTACTAGGGATGAATGTGTTTGATGTTAACTTCGTTGACCCAACCTATATATATATATTTGTTTGATTCATGGTCAAAATTATTATTTCCATGTATTACTAATTTTCATGTTATTTCTCCAAGTCTAGTTAAGGTTGTGGTCATGATCATAACTATTTTAATGTGATTATCACATCATTTTTTTTTTGGAACCAAGTTAATGTTAACACTAATATTGTTTACAACAATAATGTTATGGAATATTTATTTAACCATCGTAAGGGATATAATTCTAATAAATTAACCATATCACCACTTTACATTTGTTTTAGTACTACTCTTATTCATTACTTTTATCATCGCTACTAAGTCTATTAGCGATACCCTTAATATTTCAAATAAGGTGATTGTTGATATTAGCGTCCCATTAAACCGTAAGGATAAGATAAGTTATTGTTGTTTTATCTATTTGTTTAAATGCCAATTATTTGAGTTCATATATATCTTCTTTAAGCACAAAAAAAAATCTATTTCTTTTAAAAAGTAATTTAAAATTTTAATAATAATGATTATCTTTCATAAATTGATAAATTATTTATTATATCCATATTTTATATATATTTTTTAACGGAACCTAAAATAACAAAAGTAATCCTGCTTTAGAAAATTTCTTAATTCCTAACCTTTATTATTAATTTCTTTACACATGCTCTTATTCTATTTAGTAAGATCTTCCCTCTTATTATTATTATTTTTATATTCTTTAAAAGGAGTGGGAATGTATTCGCGCATTCTTTATTAAAGGGATCTTTAAGTATGAGGATTACGTGGAGCCTCAAAAGTTAAGGTCAAATACATTTAGAAATATAAACGCAACTTCTCCTTTTTCTTTTTAATCGACATTACTCATACATACATTTATTCTACTATTAATTAAATCCAAAAAGAAGGAATGACATGCCTTGCTATGTTGAGTTG
Organism: Sequoia sempervirens; assembly: GCA_007258455.2. Classification (NCBI taxonomy): domain Eukaryota; kingdom Viridiplantae; phylum Streptophyta; class Pinopsida; order Cupressales; family Cupressaceae; genus Sequoia; species Sequoia sempervirens. The sequence goes on from VDFB02084793.1 coordinate 51,351, forward strand.
TACATTTTATTACCATTTAATTAGTTGAACAATATGCCCACTACTTGGAACAAATACCATCGCACCCACCTATAATCAAACTAACCTTCTTGACATAATATGCTTTCCCTTAGTTTTTGGATTCACTAACGAATCTGCTCGAGTCTAGAATGAGCAACAGTTAATATTTTTATTAGCCAATATGCACACATGCGTACGCCAGAATAGTCATGTGATGTGTTGTATCATTTGTACGCTGGATGGTATTTATTTTAAATGGTCAAGATACTCGCCTTGGGATTTAAAACATGAGGCCAATCCATGATCCGAAACATACAATCAGAGACAAGATTAAAGTCCACTTTCAGCCTGATGTTTCACGGATTTTATCCTTATCGAAAAGACATTAACTGATATCGTTCCCACAAAATCTGACATCCAAGTACCCCGTTTAATCCATTCATCACGGTGCTTTGAAAAACTAAGGTTTTCTTTGTTCCCTTCACATCATAGGCAACAACATCGATAATGATAATTCTTCCTCGTTAGTAAAAATTGCGAGGCATTCTATTTGTATCTCTATACATGTTACTTATGCATGAAAAACCATTCCCTACTATCGAGGTGACAATGCTGACAACATGTAAGGACTATCCCATGCAAAGGCGAATTCTGGATGTTCCCTAAAAAAAACACCCTAACAACCTCTGCAAGATTTTGAGGAAGTGACCAACTTAGCAGCTTGCAGTTTCCATTAGTCTTCTGACATCAAATTCAAACTTTTTCCTCTTGTATTTTCACAACTACAAGGCATGGAAAGTGGAATACATGAGCACTCAAGATGGGTCTAGCAACACTCTCTCAACACTATCAAGGAGTTAATGACGTGGTGGTCGAACATATAGATTGATCCATATTCACTGCATATCTCTTCCCATCTATTTAAATTCCCAAGCAAGGTGAGAATTTTCAAATAAGTTAAAGACGCTGCAATGTCCGGTGGATTTCTCAAGCAAACCTCATGGAGGACCAGGCTAATGGTCATGACTACTACACCAGCCAAGGGATGAGGCTCACAGTGAGTGCACAGGTGTTGTTATTAATCTTTATTTTTTTATTTATCTATCTCCTTCTATCCATTGATCAGAGCATAATATCTAAAGTTGACTCCTCCCATCTACTTATTGTAGGCTGGAGACCCTATGCTCTTCTATCACTAAATAAGAGCTATGGTTTGGCTATGACAGTCTAAAAAAAGAAGTTTAAAATCTCGCCCCTTCGCCATGGTCTTTGAAATGTTCTTACCTCCCATTCAATTTGGGCACATCCATACATTTCATCAAAAATATGCGTTACTATTTAGGAAAATGTTCAGATCTTTATTGTTAAGAGAAAAGAAATAGAAGTCGAAGCACTATTACATGCAGTGACATAAATATTGATAAATGTATAGTTATATTTAGTGTAGGTATGTTTTAATCTCTAGATCTTCAGTTGTATAAATTGGGATTGACTGCTCTTCAAAATACACCAACAACACTATAACCCTACACAAAGCTACTTGTATGAATTCGTAGGCTTATGTTAAAAATAGTCTTACACTTTAATTTATTTATTGCTCTAGAACTCTCAGCCTAGCTGAGGGAATAGATATATATTTCATCTTTTAGTATGCAAACTCTACTTAAGAGCATCGTCCCTATACTAGTTTTTTTTTTTTTGTTCTTTCTAGATATCAGATTATTATGTACAACTATCCTCTCCAGTAGATTTCCATAGAGGACTAAACAAAAAATCTTTAAATTTAGTTCTGACCAAAAAAAAAAACAAATTGAAATTTAGTGTCAGTCATCATGACCCATATATATATTCCTTATCTGACCACAGTATCACTCCACCTTATACCAAACTTATATTTTTCATTAAAACATTTTGCAAACTTATATCTTAAATATTAAGTGAGAGATCTACTGACTTTGTGTGTATTAGCATATCTTGAAAGAAAATGTATAAAATAAAACACCTCATTTCGGATACAACCTACATCCCATAGATGATAACTTGGGTAGTTCCCATTTTGTATTATTTTGAATATATTTCTTTTGAAAACTGTAACATTCAAATCATGCTGACATCCCACTAACTGATACAAAAATTTACAATATAACTTCACAATATTAAATTTTTTAGATTGTTCTTCAAAACAACACATTTATTTCTCTATGTATGAAGATAGTCAATCTTTTATTTTCTTTATGTCCACATAGAGCAAAATAAAAATTAAAACTTGCAGTCAAAACACCCTTTTTTTTGTTTTGTTAACAAAAGTTTGATATCTAAAGCCTTTACAACATAACTTTCACATAGTTCTTCCCTAAGCATTAAATATACTTAACCTTCATTTGCATGTAGAAATAATTTTCTTTTTTGTAAGTAAAATATAAGCTATTGAAGTATCTAAGATGTTCTATAAAATTTCCTTTCCAAGATTATAAATTCAACCTAGAAAGAGGTAGTTTTACTTGGGTATAAAAACACCAACTTAATCCACAAGAAACATAGCTATTCCAAGAACAGTTTAGCTTCTTCCAATCTGCAAAATACACACAAACGTTTCTCTAGAGGCAAATGGGGTGCTCACCACCCAACCTTTGGTTGGAAAACCAACCACCCCTGAGCTAGGAGGCAACTGAGGGAACTGGGTACAAAAAAAACCAAGAAAAACAATATTTACACACACATAATACACACAAGATTATTTTCACACCCACCAAAGGGATTTTCACATAACTTTAGGATTCCATCAAATCTAAAGAGGGGGATGGGGGTGTTGGAGTTAAAATGACACTGAGAGGGGGGGGGGTGAATTAGTGTCTTATCAGATTTGAAAATTTTTCATTAAATCCAAAAATCATAGCTCAAATTTAATCTCAATATACTCTGATTAATGCATTCATGAGTTGAATGTAATCATTCATAAACAAAATTGAGAAAGATAATAACCAAACAGTAAACTGAAATAATCAACAACACAATAAAGCAAAGGGAACTCAGAAGAACAAGAAGACTCTAGATTTTACGGAGTGGAAAACCCTCCTGGGGTATAAAAACCACTCCCTAAATGCCTTCTAGGCTTAATCTTTTAAATAAAAGTTCACAATGCCTTATATGCTGATTTTTGAGCACCCACTCAAGGAGCACTAGCCCCTCATTTTGAGACACCCATCTCAAGGAGTACCAAACCCCCAAATTATGTTTTAAACAATATTAGTGACTCAGAGGATTTCTCTATTTGCAGTTAAGCACATATCTTTCTCTAGAGTTCATTCATACATTTCCATACAGACAAGGAATGATACTCTCAAAATTACAATCAACAACCCTTACAGTTTTCAACAACGGTATTTATATACATTTCAAGTATGTATGTCGATAATAAGATCTTGTGTTTTTCACCAGAATTTGAAACTCACATGCTAATTTTAGCTGAAAAATGACAGTCTGTAGATGATGGAAAAAATCAAGAGTAATGCTTATCCAGAGAGCTGCAAATCATCAATAAAATTAAAAATGCAACAGCTCAGAAAGAAACTCAATGATTATTCTGTTATGTAACCGTTCTGAGATTTGATGCCAATCCATGAAGATGACCACTGAGTTTTGAGTCTTTGTAACTGTTCATTGAGACAAGCAGATAGTTCTGTCGAAGGCAATTACACCGCCAGACATTCCTCTTTAGTTAACGCTTTTTCCATGAGCCATCAGAGTCAGGAAGAACACATAAAAAAAACATCATGTCTCGAAGATAGGCTTCCTTAGAGTATTATTCATTCGCTGAGACATGAGCAAGTCTTTCACCGAGATCTCCTTAAGTTTCATTCACTATCGCTGTGACCAAACGATATCGGAGAGACCTATTGTAGACTTCATAATTTTTTGCCGAGAGTCACTTTTCACCTCGTGTCGCTGAGACAATACGAAGTCAGGGAGATGCTATATAGACTGCCCCTTGTTTTGCCGAAACATCCCGAGCTCACCCTAGATCGCCAAGATAGTATCAATCTCACACCGATGAGCCTTTGATAGAAACCCCTTGTGTGATGTTGCAGTAACATAATGGTTCTCTCTCTGATGCACCATTCTGTCTTATGAGAGTTGCTATAACATACCAATATCGGGTAGACTTCTCATAGAAAGCTTCATGTCAAACCAAAAATCCTTCATTTACTTGGAGTTGCTAAGACAGGATAGATCCTATGCCAATAGAGTTCTTTTATGTTCCATCGACAAGACCAGAGGTCACTCTTCGAGACATCTCGCCGAAAACCCTAGCTCTTACTGAAGAGACTACCTTTATGATTTCGGTCAGTGTAACAAATCGAATTCGCCAAGACATTATATCGATAGCCATTAGTTTTACCGATAAGTTTCTATATGCATACGGTCGGTGAGATAAGTTTCTATATGCATACGGTCGGTGAGACACACTTGAATTCACTAAGACCATATGACGACGCCACAACTCTCATCGATAGACTTCCACATGCACTAGTCGGGGAGAAAATATGTCTTCACTAAGACCTCAGCCTGACGGCCAAACAAATGTCGATATGCTTGTTTTGAAGCGGGTTGGTGTGACATTGCATGTTCGATGAAACATTACACCGAAGTCGATTTCCTTTGCCGATATGCTCATTCTGAAGCGGGTTGGGGAGACATAATGAAATCGATAAGACCTTATCCCGATGGTATTACATATGTTGATAGAGAACACTTTTCTATCGCCGAAACCAAAGACAAGTCTTGCCGAAATAACCTTTCTTGTGCCGATCGCCAAGACAACAGGAATGTCACGCCGAAAGCAACTTGTATGATAAATTCAATCGCCATGACATCTGAAATGTCTTGCCGATAGGAAACTTAGACATTTCAAAGTGGATCAAGGAGACCCTGCCATTTTCACACCTATATGAGTAAGCCCGAAAGAGAAACATCCAAGACCTGCGATGTGCAAGGAGAACCATCCTGAGACAGATTATCAATGAGAACAAAAAGAGATTTTGTCATCAAGGACAAACTGTAAACACAACTAAGATTCAACAAACTCCCTCTTTGTCCTTGATGGAAAAACACCAAAGACTTTCCCCCTTTTTGCCTCAAGGAAAAGAATAGAAGAACACATCTGAGAAGCTAATGAAAATACCATGAGAAACAACTGCAAAATAAATAACAAAGTGCAACAACCAAGATTGTAGGAGAGCTGTAAGTAAATCAAAACATATAACATGCTCCCCCTAAGCCAATGCATGGAAAATCAGAGAAGTAAAGATTGAGAGATAACTCCCAATTGAAGTCTCAACCTTTCAAATAACTCTTTAGCTAAGGGCTTAGTAAAAATATCAGCCACCTGATCTTGAGAGCCAACAAACTATAAATAGACTTCATTAGCCAAAACCTTTTCTCGAAGAAAGTGAAACTTGATAACAATATGTTTAGTGCGAGAGTGCAAAACAGGATTTTTGGAGATACTTATCGCACTTGTGTTATCACAGAGAATAGAAACAGGTTTAGGAATTTCAATGTACCCATATCAGAAAGAGTTTGACTCATCCAAAGAACTTGAGTACAACATGAAGTGGCAATAATGTATTCTGCTTCTGTAGTAGAGAGAGAAACAGATTCTTGTTTCTTGTTGTGCCATGCCACTAAACGATCACCAAGAAAGAATGCAGCACCACTGGTGCTTTTCCTATCATCCAAACAACCAGCCCAGTCATCATCAGTATATGCAATCAATGAAAAATCAGTGCTTCTAGGATACCAAAGGCCATAATTAAGAGTGCCCTGAATATATTTAAAAATCCTTTTAACAGTAGTGACATGGGATTCTTTAGGTGATGCCTAAAACCATGCAACAGTGCAAACTGCCTGCATAATGTCAGGTCTAGAGGTAGTTAAATATAATAGACTGCCAATCATTGATCTATATTCAGTTTGATTTGTATCAGGGGAATCATCAACCTTAGTAATTTTGCATCCAGTAATCATTGGAGTGCTAACTGGATGGCATTCATCCATCTGAAATTTCTTAAGCATCTCTCTAGGATACTTGGTTTGATAAAGAAATATTCCATTTTCACTTTGAGAGACTTGAAGACCCAAGAAGAAATTTAATTCTCCTAATAATGACATTTCAAATTCAGATTCCATTAGCTGAGAGAATTTTTTACTCAATGTAACATTGTTGCAACCAAAAATAGTGTCATCAACGTATATTTCAACAACCAGAATATTAGAACCTTCAATTTGAACATAAAGATTTCTATCTACACCTCCTCTAACAAAACCATTTGAAAGCAAATGACTGTCAAGCCTAGAGTACAAAGCTCTAGGTGCTTGTTTTAAGCCATAGAGGGCCTTTTTCAATCTGTAAACATGATCAGGCTTGTCTTTGCACATAAATCCTTCAGGTTGTTCAACATAGACCTCTTCATCTAAATAGCCATTTAAAAAAGTAGTTTTGACATCCATTTGATAAACAGTAAAATCTTTATAAATAGAATAAGCCAAGAATATTTTGATAGATTCTAATCTAGCAACGGGTGCAAAGGTTTCACCAAAATCAATACCTTCTTGTTGAGCATAGCCTTTGCAGACAAATCTTGCTTTGTTGTGAATGACATTACCATTTTCATCAAGCTTGTTTCTGTATATCCATTTGCCTCCAATGACATTCTTGTCATCTGGTCTTGGGACTAACTCCCAAGTCTGATTTTTCTCAATTTGATCAATTTCTTCCTGCATAGCATTAAGCCAACATGAGTCTATTAGAGCTTCATTAAAAATTTTAGGCTCAAACTGAGTAACTAGACAGAAAGCTATTTGTGCCTTTTCATCAGATTCAACAACATTTCTTCTAGTTTGAACTACTACATTTTTATCCCTAATAATCTTATCTTTGGGGTGATATTTAGTTAGAGCTTTTGATGCAACCTTTTTAGGACTTGTTGTTTCATTTCTAGGGCTTGCTGACTCAATTCCTTCTGAAATTATTTCTAGTTCAAGTTCTTCTTCCTCATTATCCTACAAAGATTTAGCATACAAATGTGATCTCTCATCAAATTTTACATTAACAACTTCAACAATCTTATTAAGCCTTTTGTTAAGGCATTTATAAGCTTTGTTGTGAGTTGAGTATCCCAAAAAGATACCCTCGTCACTCTTTGATTGAAAACTCCCAAGGTTATCATCATCCTTTTTGATAAAACACTTACTTCCAAAAATTTTAAATTATTTTACAGAAGCAGTTCTTCCATACCACAGTTCATAAGGAGTGTGTTTAGATTTCACTCTAATATGTAATCTATTCAAAATGTATACAGCTGTATGAACAACTTCTTTCCAGTACATATCAGGCAACTTAGCTTCATCTAACATTGTTCTAGCCATTTCTTTTACAGTTATGTTTTTATGTTCAACTACCCTGTTTTGTTGAGGTGTTTTTGTTGCATCATACTGTCTTTTAATGCCGTGATGTTCATAGTAATCAATAAACTCTTGTGATGTGAACTCACCTCCTTTGTCAGATCACAAACATTTAAGTTTCAAATCAGATTCCTTCTCAACCAATTTACAAAAGATTCTAAACCTTTCAAATGCTTCTGATTTGTGCTTAAGAAATGTGACCCAAACCATTCTAGTATAATCATCCACAAACAACATAAAGTACCTTTCACCATTAATAGACCTTGTTCTGGTTGGTCCACATAAATCAGTGTGCACAAGTTGTAAAGGTTTTGAAAAAGAATGTTCTTTTGTTTTGAAGCTGATTTTAGTTTGTTTACCACCTAGACATTCTTTGCACATAGAATTTTCTAGCTTGTTAAGTATTGGTAAACCTCTAACATTCTGATTCTTACGTATTCTAACCAGATTTTCAATGTTTATGTGTCCTAATATTTTATGCCATAACCAACTTTCTTCAATTTGGCTCATTAAACACATACCTTGATTATTGTCATTGCTTGATGTGTCGAGAAGATTGTACACATTTCCTTTTGTCCTCCTTCTAGCTGCAATAGCCTTTCCTAGCTTGTTTTTAATCTCACATCCCTGCGAAGTGAAAAGAACATGGTAAAACTTCATCAGTCACGATTTGACTAACACTTAGAAGATTTCTATGCCTATGAGACTCTTACACATAGTACACAATATTATAGATAGGAGTGTTCCTATCTGTATAGTGAACTCCTACCTTTAATTTGAATAATACCATAGTTATCACCAAACTTAACATATCCACCTACATAATCTTCAAGATTTATAAACTTATCCTTGTCGCTAGTAGTAATATGTTAGAACATCCACCGCCCGTGACCTTATGTAAGTCCTTTTTCTTGGAATGAAAAGCTATTTGAACCAACATAGTTTGCTCAATGTTGTTGATAGTCTTAGGTTTCCAAACCTTTTTAATTTTTTGTTGTTTAGATTGCAGATTATTTTTGCACTATTTGATAGAATGTCCCAAGGCATTGCATTTAAAACATCTGATTTGTCTAACAAAACCATAGTGTTTCCTAAGACCAAACCTGGGTAATCTAGGATTCATAAGCCTGCATGTGCTCACCTTATGGCCAAATTTTTTGCAGAAAAAACAATAACCATAGAAGAAAGGATTGACTCTGTATGAAGATCTATTACCTCTTAAAGATTGAACATGATCCTTACTAAATTCTGAGTGATTTGAACCTAAACCTTTGACTTTAGAAGAGGGGTTTTGTTTTGTATTATCAATTGAACATTCACCTTTTTCAAAACTAATACCGGTTTTATCTTTATATAGATTTTGCTTGCTCAGCATCTCATTCAGTTTTAGAGTGCTTTCTATATTTTCCTTAAATTCCTAAAAATCATCTTTGTCTCAGCTTTTGAATTCTTTGATTCTTTTGCGTTCTTTATAGTCTCTCAGTTTCAACTCCTTTTTAGCTTCTTCAAGCTGAGTTTTCAGAGAGACCATTTCTTGATCTGGCTTATGTTCTTGAGTAAGAACTTGTTTTTTGAGTTTTCTGATCTCTTGTAAAGCACATTTCAGCTCACTTTCAAGATCTACTTCTCCTTCTTCAATGTCAATGGTGTTTGTATCATTTTGCTGAGTAATTTCAGCCATGAACAAAGTTTCATCTTCTTCAACTGATGAATCTTTAGACTCATTTTCAGATTCATCCTTACTGAATAGACTTTTCTTCTTTTTGAATTTGAAGTTTCATTTAGGTTTGAAAGCCTTCTTCATAGGCTGTTTTTTAGTTATCTCGTTGTCACAAATTTGATCATCATAGGGACACTTTGCAGCAAAGTGACCTATTTTTCCACAGTTAAAAAATTTAAAGGGAAGTTTTCCCTTATATTTTCCTGATCCCTTTTTAAATCTTCTAACAAAATGGGATTCTTTAGAATCAGACAACTCTGATTCACTGACTTTGACTTTTTCTTTCTTTTCAATGTTAAAGGCCGTTTCTTTTCCTATTGAATTGTTTTTGTTGGTTCTCATTTCATAGGCAGTAAGTATTCCTTGTAGGCTATCTAAGGTAAGCTTATCAAAGTGTTTCTTTTCTTCTAGGGATGAAACCCTAGATTCAAATTTGGATGGTAAGGTTCTAACAACCTTTGTGACCACGTCAAATTCATTAACCTCTTGACCTAGACCTTTCATTGAATTGACAACTTCATCGACTCTTAGGAAATATTTTGCCACTTTTTCATCATCCTTCATCTTCAACTCCTCAAACTGATGTTTGAGTGTAATGATTTTTGACAGATTGACTTTCTCATTCCCTTGATATATAGTTTCAATTTTTTCCCAGATTCCATGAGCAGATTTGTAATGCGTGACTTTAATAAACACATCTTTAGTTAACCCACACAAGAGGGCATGCTTAGCTCTGGCATTTGTTTCATACTTCTTCTTTTTAGTAGCATCAGTGGGAATAGTGGCTGGTACATTGTAATCTTCTAAAACAATGCACCAAACATCAACATCAAAAGAAACAAGAAAAGATTTCATTCTAATTTTCCAGAAAACATAATCAGTTCCATCAAATAATGGAGCTTTGGATATAGAGGCACTGTCTTGAGAATGTGCCATTAAAAAACAAACTCCAAGACCAAGATCAATCCAAGGTAATTAAACCTATCAGAGGACCCTATGCTTTGATACCGATTGTTGGAGTTAAAATGACACTAAGAGGGGGGGGTGAATCAGTGTCGTATCAGATTTGACTAATTTTCATTAAATTCAAAAATCATAGCTCAGATTTAATCTCAATATACTCTAATTAATGCATTCATGAGTTGAATGTAATCATTCATAAATCGAATTGAGAAAGTTAATAACCAAACAATGACCTGAAATAATCAACAACACAGTAAAGCAAAGGGAACTCAGAAGAACAAGAAGACTCCAGATTTTCCCGAGTGGAAAACCCTCCTGGGGTATAAAAACCACTCCCTAAATGGCTTCCAAGCTTAATCTTTTAAACAAAAGTTCACAATGCCTTATATGCTGATTTTTGAGCACCCACTCAAGGAGCACTAGCCCCTCATTTTGAGACACCCATCTCAAGGAGTACCAAACCCCCAAATTATGTTTTGAACAATAATAGTGACTCAGAGGATTTCTCTATTTTTAGTTAAGCACATATCTTTCTGTAGAGTTCATTCATACATTTCCATATAGACAAGGAATGATACTCTCAAAATTACAATCAACAACCCTTACAGTTTTCAACAACGGTATTTATATACATTTCAAGTATGTATGTCGATAATAAGATCTTGCATTTTTCACTAGAATTTGAAACTCACATGCTAATTTTAGCTGAATAATGATAGTCTGTAGATGATGGAAAAAATCAAGAGTAATGCTTATCCAGAGAGCTGCAAATCATCAATAAAATAAAAAATGCAACAGCTCAGAAAGAAACTCAATGATTATTATGTTATGTAACCATTCTAAGATTTGATGCCAATCCATGAAGACAACCACTAAGTTTTGAGTCTTTGTAACTATTCGCTAAGACAAGCAGATAGTTCTGTTGAAGGGAATTACACTGCCAGACATTCCTCTTTAGTTAACGCTTTTTCTGTGAGCCATCAGAGTCAGGAAGAACACATAACAAAAACATCATGTCTCCACAATAGGCTTCCTTAGAGTATTATTCATTCGCTAAGACATCAGCAAGTCTTTCACTGAGATCTCCTTAAGTTTCATTCACTATCACTATGACCAAACGATATCAGAGAGACCTCTTGTAGACTTCATAATGTTTTTCCGAGAGTCACTTTTCACCCCGTGTCGCTGAGACAATACGAAGTCAGGGAGATGCTATATAGACTGCCCCTTGTTTTGTCGAAACATCTCGAGCTCACCCTAGATTGCCAAGATAGTATCAATCTCACACTAATGAGCCTTTGATTGAAACCCCTTGTGTGATGTTGTAGTAACATAATGGTTCTCTCTCTGATGCACCCTTCTGTCATATGAGAGTCGCTATAACATACCAATATCGGGGAGACCTCTCATAGAAAGCTTCATGTCAAACCAAAAAACCTTCATTTACTCAGAGTCCCTCAGATAGGATAGATCCTATGCCGACAGAGTTCTTTTATGTTCCATCGGCAAGACCGGAGGTCACTCGCCAATACCTCTCGCCGAAAACCCTAGCTCTTACCAAAGAGACTACCTTTATGATTTCAGTCGGTGTAACAAATCGAATTCGCCAAGACATTATATCGATAGCCATTAGTTTTAACGATAAGTTTCCATATGCATACGGTCGGTGAGACACACTTGAATTTGCTAAGACCATATGACGACGCCACAACTCTCATCGATAGACTTTCACATGTACTAGTTGAGGAGACAATATGTCTTTGCTAAGACCTCAGCCCGATGGCTAAACACATGCCGATATGCTTGTTCTAAAGTGGGTTGATGTGACATTGCATGTTTGATGAAACATTACACCGAAGTCAATTTATTTTGCTGATATGCTCATTCTGAAGCGGGTCAGGGAGACATAATGGAATCAATAAGACCTTATCCCGACGGTATTACATATGCCGATAGAGAACACTTTTTTGTCGCCGAAACCAAAGACAAGTCTTGCCGAAATAACCTTTCTTGTGTCGGTCGCCAAGACAACGGGAATGTCACGCTGAAGGCAGCCTGTATGATAAATTCAATTGCCATGACATCTGAAATGTCTTGCCGATAGGCAACTCAGACATTTCAAAGTGGATCAGGGAGACCCTGCCATTCTCACACCGATATGAGTAATCCCGAAAGAGAAACATCCAAGACCTGTGATGTGCAAGGAGAACCATCCTGAAACAGATTATTAATGAGAACAAAAAGAGATTTTGTCATCAAGGACAAACTATAAACACAACTGAGATTCAACAAGGGGGTGGACTACACACTCCATATGGGGACTTATAGTAATAGCAACAAGAACAAGTCGATATCATACTCCCATCATTTCACATGCAACCCTTCTTTAATAACTTCTCTTTCTCCAAAACCCATACCACCGAAAACAATTCTACCATTTCACAATTACATATGGGTACTCATACCATTTTTGAGCCTCTCCTCTCAAGGAGGAATTAAACTTCCCCATGGAGGTTCCTACTCTATACCATCCCCAACAAGGGATGCTCTTCCCAACCTGGGTGAGCCTATCCCTACACAACACTTTTTCCCATAACACATAATACATCAAAAACACAAGAAGATATGCTCTAAGAGCAATTTGAAATAAACATACAAATCAAACACAATAGATAAAGTTTCAAGCACATCTTTTTACCTACACATATAATCTTTCAAATACAAACATGAAGAAGTAGAAAACAAAAGTGGTGAATCTACCTTAAAACCAAGCTCAACGAAAGATGGGTTGAGGATCCACACAACTCCTCTTCTTCCAATATTTTTCTTCAAACTCCTCACTCCCCCAAAATTCAACCAAGATCAAGAATGCAAAAAGAATCCCATAACCCTTGTTTTGAGCTTTCTTTATAGGAACTCAAGTTTGAATTCCTTTGAATAGGGAGATGACATTTTTCAACCTCCCATCCACTCTCCCAGGCACACTCACCCATGTGTTCTCACACATGTGTGAGGAGTTTGGAGCCTTTCATGGCAACTCTGAGAAATGGGGATGGAAAAAGACTAGTCCCCATCCCACTTCCCAAACCTTGTTTTTGTCAAACCTCTTTAAGGCCTCAAAAAGAGTGCCCAATCTTTAGACTGACCCATGATTTTGAGCTAAAAACGTACCTAACCCATAGGTACCTGCCCTAGGGACCTTAAACCCATTAAAACACTTAAAAAATATCACTTTTCAATCCCCAAAATGTGCCTAAAATTTCAAATCCGAGTTTTTTCACTTGGATAGACAACTCACCTCCTGGATGGACTGACATGGCAATAAAATACAAATTAAAAACATTAAAAAAAAACATCAACAATTACATGATGGAACTATAGTCCCTTCATATGGACTTTAGCTTGGTTTCACTAGTTAATTTACATAGGGTTCCCAAGAGTTGCCTCCAATTTCCATTGGCCATGGAAAATTTACTTGCACACTCAATACACATGTTAATCCATCCAAGTAAATAATATTCATATACTAATCAAATCATTTGAATCACAATTGCATTCACACAAGTTTCATAATTTGTATAGCATAAAGATCCTATAACATAATTGAAAAATCATTAGCCACCTATCTTATCTCATTTTCATTAACATTAAGTTTCATACTCATCTAATTGCAACATGATTGGTTCACACCACTTGTTTCATTCATTCATCAGTAAGTTTTCAGATTCAAATTAAACAAACTCAATAACCAACATAAAATTAGATCAATCATCATAGTTAGCTAGCTTGTCACATAATCAAAATCAAATAATCATATTAACTTAAATGCTCAAATATTTTGTCATCAATGGTATCAATAGGACATATAATAACCAAACTCAAAATAATCCAAGTACTAGATGTAGCATAGTCATAATCAAATCATCACATGAACACAAATGTCTAAATCTCCTTTCATCAATGGTATCATCAAGTGTAATAAATAAATAAACTTCAAATAGTTCACTTACTGGATGTGGCATAGAGGTTGGCTTCACATCGTCCCCCTCTAGGAATGAACTTCCTCCTGGAAGTTTTCAGAGTGGTGGGAAAGGAGTGTCACCTCACCAATTTTATTTATTTATTTTTTTGTTTTGGTACAACTCACCGTTAAGATTACCTAAATGGATATTGTATAGCTTTGTTCTCCTCTTTACCACATATGAAACAAGAACCTTTACACATAGCTTGAATTGACTACACTCGATTAACTTGAGATGACTTGGGTTTATCCACATCAAGGGGTCCCCTAGAAACTTGTGTTCGTACTAGACCCACACCTTTCTAGTAGGGCTTGTGATCTATTTGGGTACTCATTACTTGACCTACCTGTAGGCAACCCCTAGATGCACCTTATTGACATTTTCCTTTCCAACCTTTCGTTTGTTGTTGTTTTTTTTGGTAGTGCTTGTGACCTTGGATGCGGTCTATGGACCTATTGGTGATTCCTATTAATTGGCCTTCGAGTCCCAATTGTTAGAAATGTTTGTATTTGAAAACTTCTCAGATAAACCATAGGAGTAAGGTCTTTTATCCTTGTTTTTAGGTTTCCTAATGGCTTGCTCTACCAAAACCTTTCATTTTGAAGATGATTGACATGTTGCAATAATTCCATGAGTTCCTGTTGTGCTAAATTATGGGGTTCATCCACATTCTTCTTAAACCTTTATACTGAAATTCAACATTTTTCTTTCATTAGTTACCAATTTCCCACTATATCTAATTTACAATCATATCCATTCATAATAATGCACATGCAATATGAATGTACTGCCTTCATTACAATCTTAGAAGAGAATTATGTGATAAGTGGGATTGGTGCAAAGTTTAACAACCACCTTTACTTCATTCATCAACAATTTACTAAGGCATTTCTTAGGGTACAACCTGATGAAGGAACTTCAATATTATCGATATAATCATTCCACTAATTTTAAAACCTTAAGGACATACTCACATGATATACACATATGTAACAGAGTTTAAGCATTATAGTTCTAAAAATTCCTACCTACTCATATAGGAACATGAAAGCACAATTGACCACTCCACTTGATGATGGGAACTTTGCAAATTTTATCATACTAATGATTATTAGTCCAAATCTATATCTAAGGAAAGTCCAACTTGGTCATATCTATGTCTAGATTTGATGGGTCTTCCATCTATTTACCGTGTACCATTATAATTTATTTCATTGAAAGAAACAAACCTAATTTACATATACATTATTAGTATGTAATAATCCTTGTATATTCAAAGTTTTTTTCGTAATAATTATAGGAATAAGATGTAATCAAATACCACTCATACATATGCATCACGATGTGATAATTATATAAGTAATAAAATTCAATACATAAAAAAATATTATGAAGCAAAGTAGCATGTGTTCATGAAAAATCATGAAGAGTTCATATGTTATGGACTAGTTTAGTCCCAAATGCCCAGTTTAGCCACAACTTGTATTAAAGTGACATTATTTCATTTATGCCTCGTTATCTAAAACAACTATGGCCTCTTCCTTTGTATAGGTAGGTGTTTACCTAGGGTGTGTTTTCCCATGAGATGGCTTTCTCTTATCCTTTTTTTGCTTCAGTTACTTTATAGCCATAGCTAGTGTTTCTGTATCAGAAATTTATGGTTCTTCAATTGGTGGCCTCTTCTTAACTCTAATCATGGGTACATCTACAGCCTTTGTCTTCTTGGTCCATTTCCACATTCATCTTGCTAAAATATCTTCCCACATCTCTGACACGAAGGATTGCCATTTCTAAATTAGGTGCAAACTCTTGGCTAGAAGGGTTAAGACTTCACACTAGACATACAAATTCACTATTTAGAGGTTTAAGCATCATACATACTTACAAATAACATGATAGAAACACATCCTATATAAGAAAATTTATATCACCAAGAATCTCATGAAAAATATTATTACTCATATGTTGCAATAGTGGGTACACCACCTCCAATACTAGTTTTGAGTTGGTTTATTGCTTAAGAAATATGTACTTTTAGAGAATCATAAATAAAATCATAAACCTCTTTACCAAGTAGTGGTCATGAACACCATATTTCATAATTCACATAAATAAGATAGGACACCCTAACATTATTACCTAGGGTTGAATTAAGTAGTTAGAAGTATTGGTACAAGGTGAAACTATTATATTGACCTTATTCGTTAATTAAACATAAGGAATCTCTTGTTTGAGACTGAATCCTAGGGTTACAAGAGAGGATCCAATCTAAGCCCATTCACAATGAACCTCCATTATTAGTGTGTCCTTCCTTTTGATTACTATGGCCACCCTATTCTTGCGTAATTGTTACACAAAGCACCTAAGTGTTGTAATATTTGTATCATGAAAAGCCTTATGTGACATGATGCCCAAATTTCTTTGAATGTTTTATATTTTCTTCAATGGGTTTCAGAATCCCCTTGCCCATTATGGCCGTAGTGTGACTACTAGCTATGGAACCATTTCTAAATCAACCCTCTAATTTTGCTTATTTGATTCAAATATGTACTTTTCCCCCAAGAGTGTGAAAGAATCACAATTACTCATATTACTTATGCAAATGCCAATAACAACAATGTTGATAAAATCCTTGAAACAAGGAGGTTTCAATAAAGCAATGAATAAAATTTCCAATCAAAATCAATCAATGAAATTTTAAATGTGACGATAAAACTTTCAATGATGGCCATCATGAAATAATTTAAAAATTCAAACCATAATTCAAATTGGAATAGTCCTTGAGGAAAAAGGACAATTTTGAAATACAATAGGTGAAATAACTTTAACCATTTCAAACAATTGAATAGATTATAAAATATGTAAATAACTTAAGTAAATAAAATCAAAATAATGAAATGATAATAAGAATTTAATCAAGTGCATAAGTTTCAATAACATAGTCTCTCAGTGACTTCAATCAAGTCACCTATGTGGGGAGAAGAAGAATTGGTGGTATTTTTCCTATTTTATGACTAGATTTCCTTTACCTTAGTTTGTAAGAGAAGCCACAATAAGGTCTATATGAAGGGGTGTTTTTATCATTTAAAGTTGACCAACTATGAGCAAACATTGCTTTAACTTCCAATATTAGTTTCCGAACTCCTGAGGATCCCACCTTCCTAATTGGTTCACCTAAAGTTACCCATAATATTGTTCTATGTTCAAGAGTCGAATTTCTACTAATAATCTATATGAAAATTACAAGATACAACTCTCATCCATACAACACCAAAATTTCCTATTGAGAGACCCACACAATGCCTAGAGTTCCTAGAGTTGGAACCTAGGCTCTAATACCAAAGTGTAATGCCCATAATTTTACACTAGGGCAAAAAACACAACTAACAAATTTTTTTATTTTATTTTTTAATTATTACAAAATACTAATCTTCAGCAACCATACATGTGCATGATACAGACAATACACATCAGGAGATGTTCTTCATGCAACATCATCACTGACACGTTGACAAGACTGAAGTATGTGGGGGTAGTGAGTTTGGGTGTGCGGAGTCCATTGCGCACACCTTCAAGCGATAGAGAGATGGATCTCCATATTAATATTACATAAGAACATTAGATGATTACTACTAGGGATGAATGTGTTTGATGTTAACTCCATTGACCCAACCTATATATATATATATATATTTCGTTTGATTCATGGTCAAAATTATTATTTCCACGTATTACCAAATTTCATGTTATTTCTCCAAGTCTAGTTAAGGTTGTGGTCATGATCATAACTATTTTAGTGCGATTATCACATCATTTTTTTTGAACCAAGTTAATGTTAACACTAATATTGTTTACAACAATAATGTTATGGAATATTTATTTAACCATCATAAGGGCTGTAATTCTAATAAATTAACCATATCACCACTTGACATTTGTTTTAGTACTACTCTTATTCATTACTTT
>VDFB02084794.1:0-21306 GCA_007258455.2 Sequoia sempervirens
CAGGAGGATGATGAGGAGGATGATGATCATGAGAGAGAGATTCAGGATTAGATCCTAGAGGAGTTAGATGAGGAAGAGGATGGGAGAGTGAGGGGCAGACAAGATGAGACAGGGGTAGTAGATTCTGATACTGCTACATTATGAGCCAAGGTTGCATCCCTAGAGGAGCAGATGCGAGTCCTGATGTCAGAGAGGGATGCATTCCAGATAGAGAGGGACAAAGCCATCATGGATAGAGATCAGGCTATAGCTCGGCGACAGGAGATAGAGCAGAGATTCTCAGAGCTCAGAGCCTTATGTACTGGGCCATCAGTTGCCTTTGCCAAAGAGCTAGTCAGAGCTAGGGAGAGAGAGATATATTATCATGATCTTTATGAGGTAGAGGTTCCGCTAGAGAGACGGGCTCCCAGTTACTCGCAGGCACGTAGCAGCAGGTCACCAACCGTGACTCATACACGAATAGTTAGCACAGAGGGTGTGGAGCAGCCACGCAGAGCAGGTCTGTATGACAGACCTCCCTTAGCTCACAGGTCATTAGGTTCCCATCATCATTCCTCCACACACTCTAGGCATGATAGCAGTGGTAGTTTGGGATAGGGATACATCTTGAGATGCATCAAGACATTGTATTATGATCCTATAGCCAGCGGGCTTCCATGTATTATTGATACATTATGACATTGTGATGTGACACTGTTGAGCGAGATATATATATATATATATATATATATATATATGTGAATATATATATATATATATGTGATTTTGGCGGTGATTCTCATGATATGCGTTCCTATGTAGTGATTATGCAGTCTTTATTTATACATGTGATGTTTATATGATACACCTATGTGATGGATGATCATATTTATTGTATGATGTTTATGCATCTAATAATATAATGTTGATGCTATATGATGCATGAAATTTATAATTATAGATGCTATATGATGTTATATGTATGATGCATGCTACATGTGATGCTATAAAAATGTAATGTGATGCATGTATTTACAATTATTTTGTACATGGAATGCTTATGATATATATTGTATGACGATGAATGTCCATTATGTCATGATTTCCTAAATATGATAAATGCCTAGATGTATGCATTTTCTAACGTGTATGTGTATGCAGGATGACTTGTATTGTTGTGTGTCACAGGACTTTGTCATAATGCAAGAAAGAAGAACTGTTAGTGTGGAAAGAAAGACTGAGAAATAACGAAAGAGATGTGATAGATGTTAGTATTAAGAATCTTCGATGTTTCGTTGTATCACAAAAGGTATTGCACTTTATCATCATTGGGCGGGACTAATACAAATGGAGAAAAACACCACGATATGACATAAATCAAGGTGTGCAAGGTCATCCACTTGCTAATAACAGACAGTCGCAGAAAAGAATTGTCATTAACTCATACTAAGGGCACAAGTTGCCCCAGTCTTTTTGTCAGGACAAACCACAGACAGCAAACAAAGTAAAAGACGGGTCATGAGATGTCATTGCTCCTCTAAATCCTTCATGGGACATCCTTGAGGAAACTAGTAACATGACTCAAAAATCAAAGTTAAAAGACAGTCGACAGACAATAGTCAAAGAAAATAGAATTTTGATACATCGTTGCTTCTTTAAATCCTTCATGGAACATCCTTGAGAAAGCTAGTAACATAATCCCTAGTCATCAATTCAAGATAAATGATAAGATAAATAAGCCAGTGAAGTATTTTCCAAAACTTGATCTGTTTGTTTGATTCATTTTGATTGATAAAAGGATTGATTAATAGAGCCTGATTTTAGGAAATACACATACTAGATAAGACTATGAGTCTGGTTTTGATGTTATGACTCTGTATAAGGCATGACAAAGCCTGGTTTCAAAAAGACATGTATTGTATAAGACGTTGAGTCAAATGTCGTTGATGTGATAACTTGTGTAAGGCTATGTTTGATTGTTTGACCTTGTCGATTATGCAGGATGGACTCATCCTATATAAGACATAGATTATTTTTCCGATATTAGTATTCAGAAAGGACTCATCCTGAATAAGATACCGGTTGGTTGTTGTGATGATGTTTGTTTCTAGGAAGGACACATCCTGTAGCAGACATTTGTTGATCTTTTTTGATTGTTTTGTTTGGCAAGTTGTTTGATTTGACTTAGAGACATTGCTGACTTGTTCACCAGATTGATGCATGACTTGATATGACGTGTTGAAAATTGACTATGTGTGACGACAAACCCTAAAGGACTGACCTAGTGCGGCCTTGGGGGCTCATCGATTGATGACCTTGCCTACGTTATACACGCAGAGACCTCATAGTTCGACTACTGACAAGACTGACAAGACTGACAAGACTGACTACAAATAGAAGACGTGTGTGAAAGTGAATGTGACAAACCCTAATGGACTAACCTAGTGCGGCCTCGGGGGCTCATCGATTGATGACCTTGCCTACATTATACATGCAGAGACCTCGTAGTTCGACACGACCAATGACCTTGTCATATAGACATATCAATTAAATCATGAATTTACTCTGAGACAAGCCTAATGAGATTGACCTAATGCCTGCGGGGGCACATCGTGGCCTTGCCTACATCAGTCGCGAGAGAGCAGCGTGAGTTCGACAAATGACAAAAGGCCCGACGAAGATCTTGTTGGTGTTGACTCTGTTTTGGATTTTTGAAATGTTTTGATTTTTGTCCTTTTGAAGTTTTCTAATGTTTTTGTGTTTTCTCAGGTCATTTTGTGATGTTTTTGGATTTTCCATGGTTTTACGTCCTCAACATAGCCAATGTAAGAACCAATATGACACATGTTAAGTGTTTTCCCCCAGTCGAGTATAAGACCAATTGATTATGAATAGGGTAAAATGGGGGATATGAAATGCACTCGATGTCAATCATTCTAGGTTATGGGAAAGACTACCACTTATTATGAATGGTATATACAAGCAATGGATATGAAAGATAAAGGATATGTATAGGGATAGGTAGTATGTACAGGGATAAGGGATATGTACAGGGAAGTGGACTATGTACATGGCCGTGGACTATATACAATGATAAGGACTATGTACAAGGATAAGGACTAGATTAGAATAATAGTAGACAAAGGAGTAGAGTTAACTACACATGGCTCCTGTTTGCCAGGTTTTCACCATGGTACCTATCCAAAGCACCACCTAAGTGGTTTTCACTATTGGATGAATGATGTCTTTACTATTTTCTAGATTATCTAATTTTTTTGGTGTTACCAAGATGCTTGTTTGCCAGGTTTTCACCTTGATAACGATTTTTGTGATTTTCTGATTTTTTTTTTTTTGCTAATTAAGACAAAGGCTCCCAGAAGCTATGCGTAGAACTTCTTCAGATGCAGACTATTGATTGGTGAGGACAATGGTTCCCCTTTAGGAGTAGAGAGTTGGTACGCTCCTGATCCAAAAGCTTCTGTAACAACATAAGGTCCTAACCAATTTGGTTCAAACTTTCCTGGTTTTTCTCTTTCTGCTTGATTCTTTGGGTTCTCCATTAAAACCAGGTCACCAATGTCAAAGTTTATGTTCAATACCTTCCTGTTATAGCTATGACGAAGGCGATTTTGATATGCTTGAAGATGGTCTAGTGCCTTCTATCTTCGCTCATCCAGGAATTCTAGCTCATGGAGTC
The DNA here is from genome assembly GCA_007258455.2 of Sequoia sempervirens. NCBI lineage: Eukaryota > Viridiplantae > Streptophyta > Pinopsida > Cupressales > Cupressaceae > Sequoia > Sequoia sempervirens. Next base: position 3,677 of record VDFB02084794.1, read on the forward strand.
TCGATACTCGGTATTCTTCATCATCAATGTGGCCTTTCAGGGATACCCTTAGGGAATGAATCTCAACCTCAATAGGTAGAATAGCTTCAGAACCAAATACAAGCAAATATGGAGTAGCACTAGTGGGAGTATGGATACTTATGCGATAAGCCCATAAGGTAGGGTTAAGCTATAAATGCCAATCACGACCAGCATCATTGACAGTCTTCTTGAGGATTCTAATGATGGTCTTGTTAGATGCCTCTGTTTGGTTGTTACCTTGTGGGTAGTATGGAGTGGAAAAGTGATGTTGGATATGAAATTCATCACATAGGTGGCAGACTTCTTGGTTCTTAAATGGGCGGCCATTATCAGTGATTATGGATTGAGGGACACCATACTGACAGATGATATAGTTCATGATAAATTTAGAAATATGTGTGTTGGTAATGTATGTCATAGGAATGGCTTCAATCCACTTCGTAAAATACTCAGTGGCAGTGATAATGAAATTGTGTCCATTAGATGATGTGGGGTGGATCTTACCTATGAGGTTGAGTCCCCATTAGGCAAAGGGCCATGGTGAGGTTATAGGATGAAGCTCTTGTGCTAGCGCATGTATCAAGTCTCCATGAACTTGGCATTGGCGGCATTTTATTACAAATACATATGAGTCTTTTTCCATAGTAGGCCAGTAATAACCGAGTCTCATAATATTTTTGGCTAAGGTAGGACCGCTAGAATGGGAACCACATATACCCTCATGCACCCCACACAAGGTTGCTTGTGCTTCATTAGAATCTAGACATCTCAGTAGGGTATTATCTAAGGCGCATCTATATAAGGAGTCTCCGAAGATGGTGTATTCGGCTGACTTGCGGAGGAATGTCCTACGTTGGTTATTTGATAGGCTAGTGGGTATGACTTCAGCATGAAGGTAATCATAGATTTCTTTATACCATGGGGAATCAGGACCAACAATGTCACACACCATTTCAAAATCTGGGATATCGTAGGCTGGGACCAAAAGTTGTTCTACCAAGAACTCAAACTTAGGCACATTGCTAGGAATGTCGAGAAGTGATGCAATTGTAGCCATAGCATCTGCTGCCCTGTCTAAAACATGAGGTATCTGATGAAAGTTGACTTTGTCGAAGTACTCCTTAAAGCTATCAGCCATGCATTTGTAGGGGGCAAGCTTCTCATCCTTAGTCTCATAATCATCATTTACCTATTTGATTACCAGTTGGGAATTGCCATATACTTGTAGGTTCTTAATTTTCCACTTGATTGCCATGCGTAACCCTGTCACTAGAGCTTCATACTCTGCTATGTTGTTAGTGCATGGAAATGCAATCCTGAATGACTTAGGGATGGAATCACCTTGTGGTGTAATAAATAGTATACCAGCCCTTGAGTCATGATTTGTATGTGAGCCATCAAAGTACATTTTCCATGTTATGTTTGTGTCAATTGTGAATATGAACTCATCAGGAAAGTCTGCAACTAATGGGTGATTTGCCTATATGGGTGTGTCAACTAATTGATCAGCAATGACCTGTCCTTTAATAGCCTTTCTTTCTACATACTGGAAATCATACTCACTAAGTATCATAACCCATTTGGCCACTCGCCCTATTAATGCTGCCTTGCTGAGAAGATATTTCAGGGGGTCTATTTTAGCAATCAGCATTGTTTGATGGTTTAGCATATAGTGCCTCAATTTTTGAGTAGCAAATACTACTGCAAGACAGACACATTCAATGGTACTATAGTTGAGCTCATAACCTACCAAAGTCCGACTGATATAATAGACTGCCCTTTCATGACCTTCATCATCATTCTGTGCAAGCAATGCTCTGAGTGATGAATGGGTTGCCGTAATATATAGAATCAATGGTATTCCTTCAACAGGTGGCATTAAGACAGGTGGTGTGAGTAAATATTCTTTAATCAGTTGAAAAGCCTCTCCACACCTAGCTGTCCATGCAAAGGGTACTCCTTTCTTAAGTAGATGTTGAAAAGGATGTGTCTTATCTACTAACTGCACTATAAATCTTCTGATAGATTGCAACCTTCTGTGTAATGTCCTTAGTTGACTAAGATTAGTGGGTGGAGGCATGTTCATGAGTGCTTTTACCTTAGCCGGATCCACTTCAATGCCTCGTCTAGAAATGATATAACCTAACAGCTTTCCTGACTTGACTCCAAACACACATTTCTTTGGATTGAGTCTCACTTTATACTTCTCCAGCCTCTGAAATATCTTGTCTAAAACTTGTAAATGTTTTTCCCTTGTCTTGGATTTTACAATAAGGTCATCGACATAATCCTCCATAAGAGTGTGTACTAGATCATGAAAGATAGTAGTCATGGCACCTTGATAGGTTGCTCCAGCATTCTTAAGTCCAAAGGGCATAACATTCTAGCAATGCGTTCCCCAAGGACAAGTGAAAGCTATCTTAGGTTGGTCTTCAATTCTAATCTGGTTATATCCTAAAAATCCATCCATAAGGGACAACATCTCATATCTTATTGTCATGTCAACTATCATGTCTATGTTAGGCAAAGGGAAGTCATCCTTAGGAAAAGCTTTGTTGATATCTCTAAAATCAGTGTAGATGCGGATGCCCCCAGTTGGTTTAGTGACTGGTACAAGATTGAAAATCCAATCTGCATAGTCGATAAATTTGATGAAACCAACGTCTAAGAGTTTCTTGAGTTCTGCCTTGACTAACAAAGCAATCTGTGGGTGCATTTTTCTCAATTTTTGTTTCACTAGTTTGGCACCTGGTTGTAAGGGAAAATGATGCAGAAAAAGTTTAGGATCCAACCCCGGCATGTCGGCATATGACCAAGCAAAATTTATCTATCTCTATGCAAAGAAGTTATGGAACTCTGGCTGCTCTTCTGTTGTCAATGATGCTGCAAAATAAACCAGTCAAGGATTCTCTTTGGTACCTATGTTGACTTCTACTGATTCTTCAACAAGCATGGGTGAATTTTCCTATGCAATGAGGAGAATGTTCTAACCTCCATCCTTAGGTGCCTCAGAGGGGTTTTCACCTTCAGATGCATCCTTTCTTTTTACTTTTTCATTGTCTAAAGGTGCCTTTCGGTTTTCACCTAGAGACTCATCTTTTTTATTTTGTTTATTCTTTTTCTCATTTTTGTAATTGGAGGGTTGAACATATTCCCCAAAATATGCTTTGTTGTCAAAGTCAATAGTAAAACCAACCTTGTGATCACCGTTTGGTATGCCTTCTCGTAATCCCAGGAACTCAGCAATTGCTTCGTCGTTCTCAAAAATGTCTAAGAGGAGTGTGTCTTGTTGGTCCCAATCAATGAGTTGGGGATAACTAAGGGCATGCCATCGTCAGAGTTATCAAATTTTAATGGGGTCAAGGTAAAGATTGAATTATTCATGTGGTTACAAAATTCTCGTACTAGGTCATTTTTGCTCTTAGGTTTGGGTCTAGGTGGATTGATAGGTGGGCCTAATGCCAAGGTTTGACTATCTGAAACAGGTGGCTCAGGTTGCCAAGAGGTAGGATCAAGTGATTCCCAATAGTAGTGTTTAAATCATTCCTCTTTTGTCATTTTCTTTGGTGGACAAGAATTCAAGGGATTTGGTGAGGAACTTAACATCAAGTGAAGTTCTCTGAATAACTTGTCAAGGTCCATGGAAGAAGCAGAGGATAGGGAATCCCACTCATAATCGTTAGAGTCAGGGGAGTCACAGTGATATTGGTCCAATGGTTCATGAGATGTCTTAATATCTTCTGAAGCACTTACTTCCTCAATTAAGGGTGATGTGGTACTAGGAATGCCAATTTGAATTGGTTAAAACCCTAGCCCCGCGCCTTTTGGCCACTGAGAAACAAATATTGGTTCAATCCTCCCATCTTGGTTTAATCCTAAACCACTATGTCCATCATATCCCTTGCTTCGCATGATTGTGAAACCCTTTCCATATAGATCTGTAGGAATGTGAGCAAGCAAAAGAGGTCCTTCATCATCTTCTCTATACAGCCAGGAGGTGACATCTTCTGTATTTACGACCTCTTTTCTTAATTCTCCCCATTTAATGAAAGTTGTCGTAGGAGGAACATGTATAGTGACCATAGACTATCCCCTATCTGATGTAGGTAAACCATATGACTTAGGAGGAATCAAATGGCTAACACAATAAGATGTCATCATGTAATACTCTCCACAACCCTTGTCTTGGATCTCAACCCTAGGAGTGGTAGGAATTGAGGGTGAAATAGATGTTTGAGTGAGTGTGGATGGATCAACATAGGAAGATGGATTGGACGATGAAGCTTCTTGGTTCACTAGCACTTGACATTGGGGGATCTCTTTTACATTGGTGCAATATTGAAATGGATCAGGATCACCATCTATAGTTATTTCTGTGCCATTGTAAGGGAATTTAAGACACTGATGATACGTGGAAGGGACCGCCTTCATGGCATGAATCCATGGTCTACCTAGTAGAAGGTTATAAGGGAGGGTGAGATCCAAGACCTGGAACTTTGTCTCCATTACCGCAAGACCAATTCTGATAGGAAGTGTTACCACCCCCTTTGATTTTCGTTCCTCATCATCATAAGATTTAATGACAATACTTTTGGTTGTGTCTACACATGCTTCCGAGATACCTAATTCCTTAATTAATTTTAAAGTGCATAGATTTAACCCTACTCCTCTGTCTACCAAAACTCGTCTAACTTTGGTATCATCAACAAGGACTTCTAGATGTAAAGGATCATTATGGTTCATCTTTTCAGTTGCATAGTCTTGTTCAAAAAATGTGGCATGGTGATTATTGGTTAAGTAGCCCACCATTTCCTGGAAATGATTGACATCAAGATCATTAGGGACCATGGTGTTCTGTAAAGCCTTATCGAGAATAGATCGATGCTTAGGGGAAATACACAACAATTCCAAGATTGAGATTTGGGCTGGGGTCTTCCCCAAATGGTCAAGGAGGTTATATTGTAACTTGGAAGGTTGTGGTGTTTGCTGTGATGGAGGGCCTTGGATAGTGATCTTAGTACGACAAGTATTGACCACGCATTCAGGATTTGTATTGATAGTAATGGTATTAATATTCTCATCAGCAGCGCGAAGATGATGAATGATTTTGCTACCATTATAATCATGCTTGATACTCGCATAGTTGGCTGACATATTGGTCTTAGTGCTCGAACTGGGGACAATTCCTTTTCCATGGTCATGTAGTGGATTAGAAAAGACTTGATGATTAGTGTTTGATGACTTTGGTTTCTGTCCACCAACTTCGATAATTCTCCTTTCGACAAGATCTTGTATGATATTCTTTAGTTGTCGACAGTTTTGTAGGTTATGTCCCTTAGTTCTATGATAATCACAAAAGGCATTATCATCCCACTAAGTTGGTTTAAATTGACCTGGATCGTATTGTCTTGGTTCCTGCAACTATATAAGATTATGTTGTAACAGTTGTTTAAATACAGACTCAATGGGTTCCCCTAAGGGAGTGAACTCACGTTTTTGAAATCTCCTTTGTTGTTGTGGACGTTGAGTATTTTGGACCATGTTAGGAGGTTGATTTACAGCATTAAGCGTGTTGGAAAAAGTATGAGGTCCTTGTAATGTGATGAGGGGTCCTGCTTGTAGCGTTTTAGCATCAACCACCCCATCATTGGTGACATTTTTGTTGTGAGACCAAAATATGTTTCTGTCAGTGGAGGTGTTTTGTACGATCGGATTTCTATTGGATGTTGATATCTTGAGTTCTCCCTTTTCAATGAGATCCTTCTCTATTATAACCCCCTTTTCCACTAGTTCCGAAAAAGATGTACAACAATGTACCCTTAAGTTACTCCTGAGTTTTGCATGAAGGTTTTCTTGAAACATAGTAACTTTTTGTTTTTCAGGTATCTCGACAGGACACCTACTAGCTATAGTTCTCCATCTCTGGGAGAAAGCAATGAATGTTTCACCTTCGTCTTGCATTGTGTGACACAAGGTTGCTATATTTATCTCGTGATCTATGTTGAAGGAGAATTGCTCCAAAAATTTCTCAACCAGTTCACCCCAAGATCTGATGCCATAATCTAGACCCGAAAACCACTCTAGTGCAATTCCTACAAGACTTCTTGGAAATAGTCTCATAAGATACGTGGGGTCATAAGCGACATCTATGCATATGGTAGAAAATTCCCTTATATGTTCTATTAGATTTTGTTTGCCATTATACTTAGGGAGGTTCGGTATGACATATCCATGAGGGAAAGGGGTCATATACAATGATCTATCAAAGGGGAATGGGCATATGTCCTTTGTTGAAAATAATTTCTTAGTTGACACCGGCATGTTATCCATTTGCATTTGTAGTGCCTGCATTTGTGTTTGTAAGATGTCAACTTGAGTCAAAGATGTGCTAGGGGGATTATGCGGATCCGTGTATGTATTCTAAAATCCAAAGTCTCGTGATGGGTTTCAATTAAACGTTGGTATTTGAGGTGGGTTTGGATTTGAAATGTTGGCAAATGTGTTATGGTCTGGAGTTCGCATAAATTGGTGTTGACCTGGGATTTGTGTAAATGGATTATGAGTACCACTCTAGAAGAAGGGATTCTAGTTTGGAATCTGCGTAAATTGTTGGTGACTTGGAATCTGTGTAAATGGATTATGACCACCGATCTGAGAGAACGAATTTTGATTCAGAATCTGTGTGAATGGATTCTGATTACCAGTTTGGGAGATTGGATTTTGATTGCCATATTGGAAAGAGGGAATACCTCCTGTTTGTGTAATCTGTGGTATAGTACTAGTGACTTGGGCACTAGGTATGGCCATCGACTATGGTATGGTACTCGTGATACTAGCATGAGGTATGGTCATTGACTATGAACTTGTGACACTGACATAAGGTGTAGAGGCTGACGTTTTAGGTCTTTTACTCTCAACAAGAGGACCGAAGGGAGTGGATGATGAAGCCCCTATAGTGAAATTAAATCCCGATGTCATGCTAGATGTACCAAATGGAGGTGTATGGACTGTTGTACTCTGTGTAGGTGTGCCAGATGGCATAGTTGTGTTGACCTGAGGTATAGTAGTACTAGCAGTCGTGGTATATGTCCCTTCTGTAGGTTGAGTTTGTAAAGTGCTGATATCAAATCCTATAGGTAAGGTAGCGCCTTCAACTAGCAATTTGGCTAAGTATCATTGTCGATCATTTGCTAGGTACTCATCTATGAAAGAGGCAAACTCAGGGTCCTGTACGGCAGCCTCTATGTCTTCTACTGCAATATGTCCTTGAGTATTTCTAGTGGTGAATTTGTCTAATAGAGTCTTATGAGGTCTTGAAGAAAATGGATTGATGAATTCATTTGGATTTGACATATTTTCTCTCTCTCTTCTCTTAGACCTAGTTTCGACCATGTAAGATTAGCTCAATATGCAAGGAATGCAAAACTACGTCTATGGACAGTATGACTCTAGTCTATGTTTTTGGGATTTTCTGAATGCAAAATAAGGAATGTTCTGGGATGACACTAGTCTAAACTCTAAAGATGCAAAGTCTAAGTAAGACCCTAAAGTGATCAATTCTATAAACCCAAGACGGAAGGACCAACTACCTAAAGTCTAACCAAGACATCAATTTCATCAAGTCACAGAACCAATGTAGGATGAAGATCAAAGACAAGCCGAGTTTCCTAACTAGACTGATGAGCTAGGAGGACTCTATATAGGACAAAGGATAAAGTGATAAGATTAGGTTCAACGACAGATTTTGTTGACGCTATGATTTTTCTAGAGTGTAGATGATGGACCTATTCTAAAGTTTGTAAATATGACCTTCCTAGAAGTTTACTCTAAAGGAAAAATGTATTCTAAGATCAGACCCAACTCTGAATTAGAACAACTATGGAAATGACTAAATGAACCTAAAGGATGCAAAATTGAGCAAAATCGTTTCCTGTTTTTGTTCAAGGACTGTTTGTGGCAAGATAATTGAAACTGATGTGACCATGTTGACCAGACAGTGACCGTGAATTCTGACTTTCTGATAATCAGACAAATGTGTCACAGGATCTCACATATGCAGTCAAGTTTACCAGTTGCGGTTTTCCAGTGATCAATTGCATTTCTCTGGTAAAGTTCAATGTGTGAATCTGACAGATGTGGTTAACCTTCTAACAGATGCGACATGTAATGACAGTTGTGACTCAGAATATGACATATGCAGTTTTCTCGCAAAACAATTACAAATTGATTTGGCAAATGCAACTCTATGCTAAACAGATGCAACTCTAACTGACCAATGCGACTCGAAGTTAAAAAGATGCGACTCGTAATAATAGATGCGACTCAAAGTTAAATAGATGTGACTCAGAATAACATATGTGACTCAAAGTTAAACAGATGCGACTCGAAATAACAGATGCGACTCAAAATTAAACAGATGCGACTCTAAAAATTAATTGCAACCTTCTGGTGAACAGTTGCGACTCTCTATGTATTTTTAGTGATGAGATTTTAAAATCAACCGTGTTTTTCGTGATCAAATTTTGGCAAACAAGAACAATCATAAGACAAAGTGTTTTCAGTTTGATTTTAGACTCAAAGATCGTTTAAGTTGACAACAAACAAGTACATCCTAATAGGCCAAAAGGCCTAGGGTTTGTATACTTGGTATAGCCCACCGAAATACCCTGGATTGGTGATAAACACCTTTCCTTCTCGAGAGTGGATAGCTTAGAAATTTGGTGGCATTGGCTCCCCTCCACGGCTCATTAACGTCTTTCAAGCACACCAATTTTGAATTATTTGGGCAATGACCTCCCAAGAACTGCTATCTCTACTCAAGGGGATCAGTAGTGAGTGTCTTCGGGCATGATACTGTACCCTACACTATACCAAGCAACGGCCAATAGAACGGTTGGACACTAAAAAAAAGGTGTTTAGTACGAGAATTTCGTTCATGGGACATGATCCATGTGGCAAGATTCCCCTTTCAGATCCATCTCGTCGGAACCACACTCGTGATTCTTGGGTTTTCCCCAAGAACCCACTTTTATATATCGACTAGAAGTCCCTCGGGTTCAGGATGCTACCGGTATGAGTTGTCTTGGGGTGAGTATTTTTTCCCACCAGAACAGGCCCAAGTTCTAGAGTTGATAACCATTTCTCTTACACCCAGGATCGCACAGATGCGCAAGGGGAGAGGATACTTCGATATACCAAATCTTGAGGGTAATTACACAGTTGTGCTTTTGCACCAAACATAGTAGACATTTGTTAATTTTAATCCAAATGAAAGATTTGCTATACTACCAAGCAATCTATTTCAAAAGTTTAACTAGGGTCTTCGACATGTGTTCTGCAGAAAGATTCATTAGTAGTTTTCAATATCGTCTTCGTCAATCGTCCTGCAAAAACTTGTTAACTCCCAAAAGGCCACATGCTGAAAATCAGATATTAGTATCACACAAATTAATTGAAAATTTTAGATTTCTAAAAACAGAAATAAAGGTTACCAGTCAATTGCGTCGCTGTGTTACCAGTCAGATGCGTCGATATTCTCTTTAATTGCATCTCGGTATTCACTAGTCAATTGCGATTTAGGATTATTCAGATGCGTCATGGTTTTTCAGATGCAGCGTTTCAGGTGTCATATGCGGTTTAAGGAATCAATTGTGTCATTTCGTCAAACTGATGCATCTATAAATTTCAATTGCGGTGTTTCGTCAAGCTGATGCGTCGTTCCGTATGAAAAACCTGCAAAAATCAAAATAACAGTCTACGGATACGCGAAGATGGTGTCTTCACATCAGGTTCACCAAATGTAATGACAAGAAAATGCACAAGACAAAGATTAAGAGCAAACATGCAATACAAACCTAAATGAAAATCTAATGTTAAGCAACAAAGAATAAAGGAAGTCAAAACCTAATTAAAACTTGAACAATCTCACCAATTTCAAATGTATTTCCATGATTCATCTCGATTGCCCTTCTCCATTTTGCTGTTGTAGTATAATTGCCCTCAGATTTTTCATAAGTTCGTGCAAGTATAGCCTAAGATAGTGATTTAGCAAAACATTGAATATTCAAGATAAGTGCTCTCAAAAGTCATAAGATTTCGCGAGTTTTCAAGAGAGAGATTGGAATGAAGAATGACAGATCAATTTATAGAAAATTGATTATTCGAATGACAGGCCAGGATTGAAAGATCAACGGACAGTTGAGATTGACTGATTAGACATGCATTCTGATAACTGTCAATAGTGACACAAGTGATACAAATTAGAAATAGAATTAAAGATTAAATAAATGATTTAATCTTTGAGTTCGGTATTCGAAAACAAAAAAATTATCTTTGCATGACAAAGATAAAGATTGATTAAAACAACTCTCTGTTCGAATGCATGCACGAGGTTTAATTAATTAAATAGGAATATTTAATTAATATGCATGTACACGCAAATGAGTTAGAACTGGACGATTGAATGATTTGACAAAGAGATTACTCGAGAATGCCACTCAGAAATTAAATCAAAAGTTAACTGAGCGATTAAAATAGATGTCGAGTCGAGTCAACGTGAATACTTAGATAACTCACACAATTATCTAAATATAGAGGAATGCGTTAAAATAGAATTCATGAATTAAATAATTCATTTAATTCAAGATTTGATATTTGAAGAATAATTAAATAGATAAGATTTATTTAATTAAGTGATGAAGGGATTTAAATGAATAATTAAATAAATAAAGAATTTATTTAATTATAATTGAAGGATAAAGTTAATTAGTAACATAATTAAATAAAAAGCATTTATTTAATTAATCAGATAGAATAAAGAAAAGTGTGAATTAATTAAATAATTATGATTATTTAATTAATAGAAGAAATAACAGAAGATAAATTAATTAAATAATTAAGATTATTTAATCAATAGAAGAATTAATGTTAAGGTGAATTAATTAAATAATTAAGACTATTTAATTAATAGAAGAATAGGAATTATGCAGAATATTGAAGTCGCAGGCTTAAACCAGATTTCGGTGTCTACACTTACATCTAGGATTTACTCGTGAGGTGGTTTTATGAACACTCCCCCTCAATGGAATCACCTAAGGCCAAAGGTTTTTTATAAGTGATGGGTAATATTTCAATATTTTTTTTCTTTCTCATAACATGCATTTGCTTGAATATAATTGGAGAGAATTTTTATGATACTATCCTTTCAGAGTATGGGGAGTTAGATCTGGTTAGAGAACAACTATTCTCATTGATAATAGAGCAATCCATAACTTTATAGATGAGGGTTATGTTTACAAAAAAGGATTGAAGATAGAAGATTTTGGAGGTTTTAGTGTTACTGTTGTTGATGGCTTTACTATACCCTGCACTCATGTAGTTTGACAACTCAAAATGACCTTGGGTGACGATGAGCTTTGTGATGATTTTTATGTGATAGGAATAGGAGAGATTGATGTTGTGTTATGTCTCCGTTGGTTGCACTCTATTAGAGGGTACCACACAAACCATCAAACCACAAAGTTCAAGGTTCATGCCAATGGGAAATAAATCTTGTTAAGAGGTTTATCGAAAGGATCCCATCGAGTAGTTTTTGATAATATAATGGAGAGGACTTTTCGAAGGGGACAAGTAGCTTGGGAAACAACAATTTTGATCTGCACCACAAGCTGTTCCAAGAAATAAGGTATAAATCATTTTGAAATTCAATCATTTTTTATAAACATAGTCAAGTTTTTAGTGAATTAGCTTTGGGGTTACCACCCAATAGGGTATTTGAGTATGTTATAGAGTTATAACAAGGTGTTAAACCTATAATCACTACTCCTTACTGTCATCCAAGATGTTACAAGGAAGAGATAGATAAAACCATCTAGGAGTTTTTTGACATGGGGTTTATAAGGCCTAACTCTAGTACATTTGCCTCTTTTGTAGTTTTGGTGAAAAAGAAGGATGGTACAATGAGAATGTGCATAGATTACAGAACCTTGAATAAGAAAATCATTAAGAATAGATACCCAATTTCAAGGATAGATAAAACTAGCACTTGCACCGAAAGGAGGTGTAATGGTTACGTCGATTGTATTTTATATAAAATATGTTTGATGAGGTCTATAATTGAATTTATTAAGTAGTAAATAAACAAAACATGATGGAAAAAATACTTTTGAGAGTAGAAGTTACACATTATGACATGACTCAAAATATTTGAAGATATTTTCTACTTGTGTTTGTGACAAGCTAGATGTTGGAAAGTAGGTACATAGGTCTCAAGTGGGGCAATTTTTGATGTAACTACACTCAATGGATGAGTCCAAGTGGAAGAGGTGAATTTAATAGAATTAATATATAGATTAATGAATCCAAGTTCAAAGACTTCACTTAGTAAATCCCATAAGCAATATAAGTGTATCAAGAGCATGTCTTGGGGTGAATTTGACTATATCCTAAATAGAAGGGTCCACGTGGAGAAGAAATATCCTAGACAATAAAATATAATCATATGGGGATGACCTCATTTAACCAGGTGGATCACCTTGTCAACCCAACTATAATAATACATGGGTGATAGGTGCATTTCTAGGGTGAATTCCATTTCACGTTCAAGAGATGAGGCCAAATAAATTTGACCACAACCTCAATGGATAAGAGCCAAGGGATCTCTCGGGGTGAGTATCACAAAATAAATATCATAGGTCATGTATCCAATTTGACAAAGATCATATCATAAACTCATATGGAAGCATGTTTGCTTGTACCCTCACCAAATGAGGCCAACCGAATTTGAAAGCACCCTTAACAGGTGAGGCTAGCTTGATTTGAAAGCACCCTTAACCAATGAGGCCAGGTGGATTTGAGAGAACCCTAATTGCATCTTGAATAGATGAGGCCCCATGAATTAATGATTTGTGATGGTTTTCATGTTCAAAAAATGATCTTTCAAGGTGGATCTTTCATTTTAAACAAAATTCCATATTTTATAGTCTTTTCTTCCCTAGCATCCACAAAATAGAATTAGGTGTAACTCAAGATTTCACACAATAATGAGATTTATATAGAAAACAAGGCATAATGGGGTATGAGCACACCTACATCTACTTCACATAAACAAAAGTGTTGGGGACTCGCTTGTTTCTAATCATATATCCCACATGCAAAACCACACCCACCATCATGATGAATGCCCCAATCAAATATCTTGTAGGCCCTGGAGCTTCTACTTCTAAAAGCCTCCTCAATTGTTTTCATTAATAACCATTCATACCCAATTCAATACAGAATCCGTGGATCCAACTAACATAAATGAACTATGTGCTAAATTCTTTGAGAGCCAAAGTAGTAGCCAAATACAACAACATTGCAAGTTTTGATTATAAAGTTGATGAGCAATGAATTGCTTGGAAGAGATATTGGTTCTACAATTCATACTAAGACTTGAAAAAAAGAACCAATTGATAAGAACAAAAGTGATTTAGAAGCAGAAATGAATACCCAATTACTTACAGGCATGATGGTTTTGCGATTTTCTTATTTAAAATGATTTGATCTGGCTTTGAGATGATTCTTCCTCATTCTTGAGATTTGACCCAGGGCACTAAATAAACTATATCAACATTCTTGTAAATCTATGAAGAGAAAAGATGTAATGAACTTTGGATTATGAGTTTTGTGCTATATGTAGGCCTTTAGACTTGCCGAAGGTCGAGATGAAGGGATTAATATTATAGTTATTTTTATTGGATGGTATGATAATGGTTTTTACAACAAAAGGGGCAATTAGGTATCTATGTGGCATGAGTTGCAGTCATACATGCTTCTCTAGTACAAATATAAGTGTTAATTTGATTAAACCCTCAATGAATGAGAGTCGATGGATTTGAGTGGATTTGACTATACCCTAAATAGACAAGGCCAAATAGAAATCTTGGGGTAAATTTGATTAAAAAAATCAACAAAATTAATATTCATAATAAGAAGTCTTGGAGTAAATATGGTGAATTTGATTGTGCTCGAAATAGAAAATCTTAGATGCGAGGATTGAGTGGAATTCAAATGAATTTTACTATACCCTAAATGGCCAATGCCAGATGCAAAAATCTTGGGTGGAAATTTGATTGTATTATGAATAAATGAGGCCAGCTGGATATGACTATAAAATCAACATATAAGGCCATGAAGATTAAACCATACCTACAATAGAGAAGGTCTGGTGTAGGTGTTGGGTAGAAATTTGATTGTACCCTAAACAATTGAGGTTAGGTGAGTTCATTCATTGAATGAGGGGAAACCCAATTCTTGGAATGCAGAGATGCAATTTTACAAAATGGCAAATAAACACAGTGTTTACCATAAAGCTCCCTTACACGTTATATCATGGAATGGAAAAATATTATATTGACGAACACAAATAAATTTAATAAATATTTTAATAGATCCAAATGTTTAAAAAATGTATGGCAGAGAAAACCATTAGAGCTTACCAAAGGTGGCAATTTGGATATCTAGATCTAACATGAACTTCTTTTGACTCAAATTATGGACCTCTACAAACATTGCAATAATTTATTTTTTTGAATCCCCAACCTTGTTATCTTTGAAATATTGTTTGTCTCAATTTTTCGAAGAACCAATGCCTTATGAGAAAAAATGGGTAGAGTTTTTTTGAAAAATTTATGAAACCCTATGATAGCATTATTTTTTTAGATGAGAAACAAAAACCATTCTCCCTACAATTGCTACTTGAATCTATTTATAGTAGAAGCCACGTTAGGAGTTTCAAAATATAAAGAATGGAAATTGATGCACACACGTCTTTCATGGAGAGTGAATGTATATATTCAAATGAATAGTGTCATCTATTAAGATGAAAAATAATAATTATATTGATATTTAACTACTAAATGAAAATATTGAATAGAGAAACTCAAATGATGAATCTTCCACCTATTGTCCTCATATACTGTCCTTAAAGTCCACAAAGAGAGCCTTTTACCTTTCTCTATCTAAAGAATGATTTAGTAGAGACCATATCTTGGTGATACACAAAACACCTAAGGTGAATTAACAAAGCAAAGTAATAAATAAGAATAACCAAGTCTATATATCACCAAAGGAGGGATCAACAATATTTGATAAAGTAATACAAAGAACAATTTTGTGATGAGATTTTATGGAAGAAATGATACAATTATACAATGAGTTGTGTTGATGGCCAAATTGACACAACAATGTTAAACAAAATATTTCTACTCTATTTCTCCTAGAAAAGATAACTGATCTAAAACCACCTATCTTCCAAGGTCTCTATAGTTGATTCTCAACTTTGTTGTTTTGCTGAATAGTCAATGAGGCTATAATGTTCAAGGGGCCTACTGGTTATTGAGCTTTTTGATTGTTGCAAGATCAAACTCCTATCTAAACCTACTCTAACTGAGGGGTATAATAAAAAGAAAAAAGATAGATCAGGGACACACAAAAGAACAAAATGTTGATTCATCTAATTAACCAGACATGTTACTCTTCAAGGAATTCCTAAACGAAACTATAGAATAAGCCAACATGTAATCAATACGAAGCTAAACAATCATTCATAGTGAAAACTTTAACAACAGATTGTAAATCACCATTTCGAACAAAAGAAAAGATAAAACTTCATTCCTCAAAGAATTCCAAATCAAATGATTAACACAACAAATATCATTCCAGAGCATAACTTAAGACATGTTTGAATCCGACTGTTTCTATTGCTGCAACAAAAATAAACAATATTTACAATTCAGACAAATTCACCAATGTATGGAAACCAATATCCTCAAATTATCTCATCTAAACTAAGAAAATCATAAAAATGCATCATCTATCCTACTGCTAAACTGTAATCAGCTAGCTTGTAAAACTTCTAACTATTTTCCTAAAAATCTAACCCTTACAAAATGAGTAGATTTTACAATTAATAGCTCAGGAATTTTCCTAATTCCCTCCAAAACCAAGACATAAAAATTCATAGTTTTTGTGTGCATACAATCACTCCTTACAAGAAACTTTTAGTTTTAGCTCTTGCTCAACTCAATTTGATTTCAGTTTGAGACTCCACTCTCTAGTTCACAATTGCAATTTTTAGTTTGACTCGGAGTTCTTCTTTTTTGCATAGTGTAAATCAGCATCTTTCCTAGAAATGACTCCAAGTGGACCCACCAAGCATTCAGTTTTCTCCAGTTTGATGATTCTTTCAGAAAATATCTTCCTTCTGCACGTTTGATTTCTAAATCATCTCCAAGATCTTTTCTTGAAAAGTGTTTGTAAATCATAAAGCACATTAATTAATTTATCAAACAATAATCAATTTCAAATTATTTTGATTGAATATAAACAAAATCATAATTGAAATAATTGAAATAATAAATCCCATCTTTAAATTAGTGTCATTTTAAAATAAAATAACATTAATGAAAATCATATCTTGTGCTAATTCAATATTTTGATGCTCCTCCAATTCGAAAGTTCATCTCCAGATTTACAAATTAGTCTCATAATATCCAAGATTGAAACTTGGAATCATTTGTCCCGGAAGGTACCTGCAGAAAATCATAATAAATGTATAATCAATTCATTAGATTAATGACTCCCATTACAAATGTATAATTAATTAATAATAATAAAATGATTAATTAATTATCTTATTAAATCCATTCTATGCATATCCTTATGAACGTTGCATTTCTTAAATGAAGGTTTCCTTAGGGCATTCTCTTCAAACAAACATACTGTAATCATTTTTGTTTCATCAAACATCATCTCTTTTGAGGCCCTCTGCAAAAACAATTAAGGACCCTGTAACTATGCTTCTATGAGATCACATTTCCGAGGGATATCATTCATTAGAGGCATCCTGTCAAATAATTCTTGCGCACCTTCCCCTCTATATTTGGGTATGTTCACAGGGGCAGTTTGCAACTGCAACATCTAACAAAATCCTTCGGTGAAATGAGACCGCCTCTTGCAAAATCTATCCTCTGCTTATTTGTTTTGTTCAACTTGTCTTCATGGGGTGACGTGAGACCACTTCTTGAGGCGCCTTTCCTTGAGGGATTCGGTCAAACAATTCATGTTGTGCTAATCCAGTGATCAAGCATTCATGGAATGTAATTTCTTTGAGGTAGTCTGTCAAACATCGCCCGAGCCTTGTCCATGCTTCCACATTCTTCATGTAGGTTCACCAAGGCGACTGCAACTACACAATGATTCACCATTTCGAAGCTTTTATTTTGAAACAGAGGATGTCGACAAAAGGTTGTGGAATTTGATTGCATCGGTTTGAAGTTCCATTTCGTTTTGAAAGCCTAATCATCAAATCCATATTGTAATGACCACCGCCATGAGACATGATTTCAGTGCGGCATTCGCTGCAAACAATTCGGTTTCTCAGTATGTGCTTTCCATTCTTTATTGCGTTCTAATGCATATTTATAATCTGTTTCAAGGCCCTCTCATTTTGTGCACAGACCGAGGAGAACATTAGCAGAGGGTGATGACATTTTGATTTTGCATTGGGCGATTGCATTTTCTTTGAAAGTGTTAAAGCCTTTTCAACATTCCATTTTATGTATCCTACA
>VDFB02084795.1:0-58397 GCA_007258455.2 Sequoia sempervirens
TCCATTTGTATTAGTCCCGCCCAATGATGATAAAGTGCAATACCTTTTGTGATACGACAAAACATCGAAGATTCCTAATACTAACATCTATCTTCTGTCTTCTCCTTCTGTGTCGATCTTTCTTTCTGCATTAACAGTTCTTCTTTCTTGCATTATGACAACATCCTGTGACACAAAATGGTGTACATCACCTTGCATCAACATACATGTTAGAAATGTACATATCTATAGGCATCTTTCATATTTAGATCATTATGGCATAATAGACAAATAATCATTAAAAACATCATACATACAACATCACATTGCATCTCATAATCATATAGAATCATACAAAACATACAATCATCCATCACATAAGCATATCATATAAACATCACATGTATAAATCAAGACTGCATAATCAATAAATACAAACGCCGCCAAAATCATATATATATAGCTCAAATGTTTCACATCACAATGTCATAATGTATCATAAATACATGGAAGTCCGCAGGCTATCAGATCAAAATACACTATCTCAAATGGACCTCAAAACTGTATCTCTATCCTGAACTGCCATTGCCATCATGTCGGGAGTGTGTGGGAGACTGATGCTAAGAACCGGCTGATCTCAGAGCTATGGGAGGTCTATCATAGGGCCCTGCTCTACATGGATGATCCACTCCCTCTGTGCTCATTGTCTGTGTGTGGGTCCTGGTCTGGGACCTACTACTCTGTGCAGTTGAAAAATTGGGAGCCCATCTCTCTAGGGGAACCTCTGCCTCATACAAGTCTCGGTAGTATCTCCCTTCACCGCTCACCAACTTCTAGCAAATGCTGCCGATGGTCCTCAGACATAATGATCTCGAAGCCTGTAATCTATGCTCGCCTCCCCGCCACGCTACAACTTCCACCTCCTTCTATCAAGGCTCGGTCTCTCTCCACTCTGTAGGCATCTCTCTCTGCCATCAACACTCTCATCTGCTCCTCCAAGGAGGCAACCTGGGCTCGTAATATATCAGTGTCGGGCACCTCTGCCTCTGTCTCATCCTGAATGACCCTATCTCTCCCATCCTCCTCCTCATCCATCTCCTCTAGGATCTAATCCTTGATCTCTCTCTCATGATCATCCTCCTCCTCATCATCCTCCTGGTAGGCACCTAGCAATCCAAGGGCATCGATCTCTGCCTCCTCTCCAACTACCTCCTCTCCAATGGCCTCCTCTGCAACGGCCTCCTCGGCACCTACCTCTTCCTCTGCCGAGATCTCTGGGATATCTGGTATGACTGCCTCCGCTGGATGTGCCTCCTCACCACCTCTGGCCACATCTAACATAGCCACATCCTCCTCTCCTCCTCCCTCCTCCCGGATTGGTGACAAGGCTGGTCCTCATCCCCGCCGACCATGCCTCCCTTCTTTCTCGGGCTTCCATCAGCCGGGCCACCTCCGCCATCATCCCTACTCATCAATTTCTACTTCCTCGCCTTTGTCCACCTCGACCTCTAACCTCACGCTTCATCGTGGCCGGGTTGCCCCGGATCTGTCAAGGAGTCGGCCTGTAATGCCTTACTCAATCGATCATAAGTCGGAGTGGTCCTTGCATCTCGCCGGGTCCGTCTTCCATCCCCATGGTCGTGTGTCAGAACTATCAATATCCGGCCTGCGCAGTTGGCTACCAGGAATCTCAGCCCCCATATTAGGACCTTCTCGTGATGACCTCGCAACCTTAGCTCCCTCGAGGTACACATCCTGTACTCTCCAACCGGGTTTCAAGACTCCGTCCGCAACCGCTTAATTTAATGCATATGGGATAACGGCCCGGCCCCACTCAAATACTATAACCGGGTTTAATAAAATGGCAATGTCGCCTCATCCTGGACTATTACACACCTCGCAAATTTCAGGTAATGGCTCCCCATGTAAACTCCTCAGATCGTCTATAGCGTGTCTGAAATAGCCCGTGTCTCCAATATGGTGCTGTGTGGTGGCTCCCGCATACCGAAAGGCGCGCTCCATGAGCTAGATCTACTGTCACAAGTGGTCTAAAAATAACAATATGCTCCCACGCCCATACCATCAGGAGCGTGGTACCACAACTCATCTACTGCGCCTCTCTATAGGCAATGTCATGCAAATGGAAGTATAACATCCCCAGCACACACAAACCCCAAGCATATACAACTCGGTGCTCCAGCATGCCCACTAGCATCTCACCCCATCCCATAGGGAATCCATGTCCTCGGCGGTCCGGTAGTACTATACCACCTATCAAGGTCGCCACTAGACAGTCTAACTGTCTATACCTCTGGGCCAACACCCGCCATCTGATCTCATAGTCATCTACCCCTAGCTGTCTAACGTCAGCGTGGGGGTAGTATCTATACATCTTAGCTATACCCCTCTGGGTATCATAGACTACCCGTGTGCCTCTAATCGGTAGTCTCAGTATCCTATAAACATCCTCTAAAGTCACTGTAGCCTCTCCAGTCAGAAGATGGAACGACGATGTCTCTGAGTGCCACCACTCACATAGTGCTGTCAGCAAACCCCGATTTTCCCTAATCTGGGGCATATCGGTCACGTGCAACAAACCTAAATGCCATAGAGTCCGTCGCTCGGCCGGCCGTAGGCTGTCTCTGAATCGAAACGTCATGGGTCTCGACTCACGTGTATAGATAGGGTCAAGTACAACTTGCAACAATAGTATACATGCCTCATGTTAGCCTGAATCAT
This sequence comes from Sequoia sempervirens, assembly GCA_007258455.2. Lineage (NCBI taxonomy): Eukaryota > Viridiplantae > Streptophyta > Pinopsida > Cupressales > Cupressaceae > Sequoia > Sequoia sempervirens. The sequence continues at coordinate 2,719 of VDFB02084795.1, forward strand.
CTATTCTAATGCAAAATGACTATTTTAACATAAAATGCAAATGCGTCGTTATTTTGCAAATGCGTCATTCTTTTACAATTGTGTCACTTTTCCACAAATGCGGTTCACAAATTACATATGCGTCATTATTAATCAAATGCGGTTAATAATCATCACATGTGTCATAAAAATGACATTTGCGGTACAAAATGACAAATGCGTGTCTAAATATTCCAATGCGTCGCTAAACATGCAAATGCGTCTTAAAACAACAAATGCGTTTCTACATATACATTTGCGTATCAAAATAAACACATGCGTTGCAAAAATTCAAATGCGTATCACAATTATCAAATGCGTAACAAAATAAACACATGCAGTTATTTTCTAAACCTAATCCAATCGACCGGCGTTAAAATGCAAATGCGGCTTTTCACAAACACATGCGTCATTCGCGCATACACATGCGGTGCAAAATGAAAAGCGACGCATAACTAAAAATGCAATAAATATCTTAAAATATGCGCAAATTAAAATTTTTCAAAAGGCAAGTTTTAGGTCCATACCGGGGGGTCCGCGCCGGCTAGTCTCTGGAACGTCCGGGATCTTGGCAATACTGATGATGGAGTACGCTGGGCTGGAACATCCCTCGCTGAAAGTGAAACAAGCTTCCCCAGAAATCTACAAAACGGGTGGGTGCAAATGAATAGTTTTTCACCCCAATTCAAATATATACCTAGGGCTTAGGTGGCATTTTCTTCCTACTGGCCATGTAAACTTCCATTTTCTATCATCCCGTACCCGTCCCTCCCATTTCTGAACCCATTTCCTTCAACTGCATTGCTTTTCTGCCTATCTATTGGATTAATCAGGCGCATTTCCAAATTTTTCTGAACATTTCAGAAATTTGTCAATTTTCCTGAGGGGGCATACCTTCACCTATTCTAATCTGGAGCATGACTGGGGCATATTTTCATCGACTTTCTTTGACACAACGCCTAAAAGACATTGTATCAAAGAGGGGCAAATGGCAGACGCTAGAAATGCGGTTTTGGCTGCTTCCTTGTCTTCGCGTCGTGAGTCGTGATTGAAGCCAGTATCGATTGTAAATTATTCAATGTAACATTAATTCTTCTATTAATTAAATAATGTCAATTATTTAGTGAATTCATCTTCAATGAATTCTTCCATTAATTGAAATACGTCTTAATTATTTGGTAATTCCACCTTTCTTTATTCTATCCCTGATTAGTGAAATAAAGTAGCATTTACATTTGGTATCTTACTAATTAACCTTATCGGGTTTTGTCCAGGTGAAATAGAGATTCTTGTTCAATTTATTCTTCAAATCCACTTCAACTATAATTAAAATAAAGTCATTTATTTATTTGGTATTCATTTAAATCCTTAGGTCGTTTAATTGAAATGGAAATCTTGTTATTTGGTATCCTTCGAATATTGAGTCTCTTGAATTAAATGAATTATTTAATTCATTAATTCTATTTTAACACATTCTTCTATATTTTAGATAATTATGTGAGTTATCTAAATATTCACTTTTACTCAACTTGACATCTATTTTAATCGTTCAGTTAACTATTGATTTAATGTCTGAGTGGCGTCTTTGAGTAATCTCTTTGTCAAACCATTCAATCATCCAGTTCTAACTCAATTGCGTGTACATGCGGATTAATTAAATATTCTTATTTAATTGGTAAGGGTGTTATCGTCTTGATCAGTATCTTTAATCGATCTTTATCTTTTGTCATGCAGATATTTCTAATTTTCGAATCTTTGAATTGAAGATTAAATTATTTGTTGTCTTTTAATTCTATTTCTAGTCGAATCACTCATGTCCACTTCTATGGAGTTATCTGAATGCATGTCTAATCAGTCAATCTCAACCGTTCGTTGATCTTTCGATCTTGGCCTGTCATTCGAATAATCAATTTTCTATAAATTGATTTGTCATTCTTCATTCCAATCTCTCTCACAAATTTGATAACTTTTGAGAGCACTTTTGTCTTGAATCTTCGATATTTTGCTAATCACTATCTTAGGCTATACTTGCAGGAACTTGAAAATCTGAGGGAAATTATACTACACAAGCAAAATGGAGAAGGGAAATCGAGATGAATCATGGAAATACGTTTGGAATTGGTGAGATTGTTTCAGTTTTAATTACGTTTTTACTTTCCCATGTTCTTTGTTGCTTAACATATGAATTTGCATTCTAGATTTAGTATTGTATTGCATGTGTGCTTCTAATGATCTTCTTTGTTGTCTATTGTACAAAAGCTTGTTTCATTTTCAGGCGTTACAGGAAGCATGGGCATTAGTCGAGCTATTAGGACAACAAACAAGTTCTTGGAGGTGCAAAAGTCTCTTGAGGGCACAAGGAAGTTCTGCACTGACTTCCCAAGAATGTATGGGTCTACTTACCCCAAAATTGTGGTCATCCTCAAACTACAAAAGAAAACTTGGGAAAAGGAGCTTGCATTCAAGGAGGATGATCATTAGTTGGTGGATATGTGGAAGCTGGACTTCAAACACCAAATGTTATGCCCTTACTTCCATAGTGTATATGGTTATGAATAGTTGGCTTTTGGCTATCTTAACTCTTAATTAAGTCATATTATGATTAGTATATTGTTATTTATTTGTTTAGGTAGGCCTAAGAATTATATAGGGCTATCTAGGTTGGTGTAGGTGATATCCTAGGCATAAATAGGTATATATAGGAGGTTGTGAGCCTTATTTCATCATCATATTGTGAAGTGTGTTCTCATTAGAGATATTCAGAGGATTTCCCCCTCGAAGTGGCTTGTTATTATCAATTATTATCAAGTATTTGTAGCATATTTCATATCATATTCTTTTATTGAGCAAGTTATTTCATAACAAGTGGTATCAGAGCATGATCTTGGCATCGTAGAGGTAAGGTTTTTTCTCAATATTGGAGGCAATTTTGGAAAGAGAATATCTTTCATATTTTGGTGAATTTTTTTTAAAGGGTTTTTGAAGAACATATTAAAGAAGCTACGGTCCAGATTTTAGAAGAATTGGAGAATAATTGAGCAAATTATTGCAAAATTAGGGTTTCTACACAATTTATTTGGAATATGCATATCTCTCACATATTGTCAAATTGGACACTTATTTTTATTGGGTTTTTTAAGACATAATAAAGGAGCTTATATCAAAAAAATTTGAGGAATTGGAGCCAAGATAAGTAAGTTATTAAAAAATTAAGTTTTTTACAAATATCACTCTCAAGGCTGCAAATCTACTTATTTCTTAGAGATTTTCTAGGTGAGTTATTTTGGCCCTATTAAGTTAAAGTAAAAATTTCAGAGAATTTAAATTTCATTTGTGCGATTTATTTCAAAATTATTGGTTCCCATCATGTCAGGATTTCCTGGCCAAGAGGGAAAAAGGAGAAAATATTGTCCTAGCTTCAGGGGAGAAACTAATCGGGATCGAGATCGGGATATCATCTCGAGAATCGCATCGATCAGAATATTCGGTCATCCAGAGAATCTTTCATCACTTTCTCGATCACGTCAAAGTCATCGAGATCTGCGCTGAAAGAAGAAGAAGAAGAAGCAAAAGAAGAAGAAGAAGAAGAAGAAGAAGAAGAAGAAGAAACAAAAGAGAAAGAAAAAGACAATGAAGAAGAAGAAGTTCCTAATCAAGCTATTCAACTAATGTAAGGGTATCATGTACTATTCCTCGCCTCTTCCTCTATGCCACATCAAAAGGTTCAAGTAAAGGAAGAACACATTCATCACCATCAAGAGCTTGGTGCAAAGGGAAGACACATCTTGGAGCCAAAGTTAATTTTTCCAGACATGCATGAAGAAGTTGGGGCCATCAACAGTTCCAAGTTACCTCATTATAAGGAAATATTTTCTAGTTGAAGTTACCACATGGGATGATGAAGATTATATGAAGAAACTACCACAATTGTTCAATGTTGAGGACAACGCTTTTGTAAAGGTGGGGGGCATGTTATGCCCTTACTTCCATAGTGTATGGTTATGAATAGTTGGCTTGTGGCTATCTTAACTCTTAATGAATTCATATTATCATTAGCATATTGTTATTTATTTGTTTAGGTAGGCCTAAGAATTATATAGGGCTATCTAGGTCGGCCTGGGTGATATCCTACACATAAATACATATATATAGGAGGTTGTGAGTCTTATTTCATCATCATATTGTGAAGTGTGTTCTCATTAGAGATATTCAAAGGTTTTCCCGCTCAAAGTGGCTTGTTATTATCAGTTATTATCAAGTATTTGAAGCATATTTCATATCATATTCTTCTATTGAGCAAATTATTTCATAACACCGAAAGGAAATATTGGAGCAAGTACTCTATAAGGTGGATCCAAATATTGATTGGGCCAAGGATGTTAGGGTAGATTGCATTTAGTATTTGAAATTAATGATAGGATATGATATTCCTATCATTCAAATTGATCTAGAGAAGATAAAGCCTCATTTCTATAAGAAGATGGAGGATGGAATGTCGAGTGAGATCACCACAGATTTCATGAGTTTTGCTGCCCAAGCCTTCTCCCAATCCAAATAGTTCAGGGACCATACTGCCAAATATGATGGAGACTAGGAAAAGCTCACCAACAGGTCCAAGCAATGGAGTTACCAAGTGCTACAATCCAAAATTATGGAAGTTGATAAGCTCCAACCATTAATCTTGAAGTTCATGGAGTATGCCACTTTGAAGAAGCAGGAAGGGAACCCTATTATTGATGATGAACTCCTTACACAATAGTTGCAGCAAAGGAAATTAGCAAAAAGACAAAATGCTATAGTGCTACCACTAGAAGACAAAATAGGGAAAAGACAAAGTGTATTTTAAAATTGTAATATAATTGGGGGTAGGTGAAACCCTAGTTTGTAGTGAATCTTGGCCATTCATTCTACTTTTTGGACACTATAAATGGGGGGTCTCCTCTCATTTTCAAGAGAGAGTTGAGTTGTAAGGACATGCTGCAAAATTTTTAATAGAAATACATTGACTTTGGTAGATTTATGAATTTCTTTGCATGCTTCATGATTCATCTCCCATTGTTAGCTGATTTAGTTAGATTTACTTTGTTGTTCTTCATGATATTCGATTGCTTTAATAGATTTGGTAATGTTGTTCAATGGTTGTGTAGATTTCTGTTGTGTTGATGACTTTCTTGTCCATACTTTTTACTGTTTATTGCTAGTAGATAGTTGTGCAAAGTTAGTCTAGACTTAGATCGAAAGCTGATCTAAAATTTTATCTTTTGTTCATGCATGCTTATGATGAATGAATGGTAGAAGACTTGCAGTCCTTAGAAGATAACACAAATTTCATGATACTGTGAGTTTTTCTAGTTAAATGAAATTCTATTTTAAGGAAGTTGTCCACAGTAAAACCCTCCATGATCATCGTTCATAGTTAGTTATAGATCCGGGAACCTCTTCTCTTCCCTACCTTTTTCCTTTTCTTTTTTTTTTTTCTAATAAGTGACCTATGCTAAGGTTCATTACACATTGTAAAGCTAAATCTCCAAATAAAAGATGAGTTCATGATTGTTGTTCAAACCTGCAGCAAATTGCACTCTAACTTCCCATCTTAGAAATTCTATCTCAAGATTCATCTCACATCTAGCTACATAAGTCTTCCCTGTGATTACCAGCAAAATCACATCAAACATCAACTGATAAGTTCCAAGTACTTGACACTCGATAGACAGAACACTTGGTGGTTATTTCTTGTGAATTTTCTACCTTTCAAGAGATGGTGCACCTATACCATTACTATGTTGAGATTATATCAACTTAGATGGATTTCTCCCTGAAAGGTTTCAAAGTTTTGAGGTCAATGCCACAAAGAATTTCAATTGTTGCAGCCCCCCACAGGGCTACTTGAACTAGGGGATACATAGCCTCCTCTTCACTCCCATCCCTTCCCACTTCCCTTCCCACCTTCACCTTCCTCCACCTTTCATCCATTCTCCACTCAGCCACTCCAAATTGCCTTCAGACCTCATCCTTCTGGCAGCCGAGGAGTAACCTCTTCCCTTACCCTCCAACTCTAGGGTGCAGTCCCAACTGTCGTCGCCCTAGTGCTGCCCCAAGTCACTATTCCACAATAGAAAATACCTCCTCTGCCTCCCCCATGATACCCTCTAGTGAATGCCTATTCAGAGGCCATCACCGCTAGTGTTGATTTGGGGCAGAACATTTCTGGTCTGCTTCCATCCTTGGGTCCAGTGGCTCATCTAATGTAGGTTTAGGGGCTCAACCAAGCATTCGCTCATTAGACACCTTTAATGAACAAGTGCCTCCATTGCCTGAATCACGCGTCAAGAATGTAATGAATCAAGTTCCTCCTAGGCCTTCCTACTTGTAGCCTCAACAACAACCAACCTACCGTCATGTTCCCCAATAGTAGTAGGTGTACTCTCAATAGCCTCAAGCACCATTGTACTTTCCAAGACCAGAACTCCCTCTGGCACATTAAAATTAGTAGGCGGCCCCACCCATTTTTCTTCAAAATCAAGTGCCACAGCCAAGCAACATCGAGAAAGATCGGCTTGAGGAGCTAACTGAGATGATAAAGAAAATGTCCACGGAGATGACACACTTGAGAAATTAGAATAATCAATTTCAGACCTCCCAAGAAAATATCCAAGCTAATCTCAGCCAAGATAATAGGGATAATCGAGACAATAGAAACGATCGTCAGGCCAGTGCCTCTTCTAGACATAATTATGACAGAGGATAGAATTCAAATCAAAACTTCGAGAGAAGACCTTCCCAGAGGAAAAACCGAACGTGGAAAACAAGGCCCAATAACGGAGGTGTTCCTACTCCTCTTGATTAGTCTAGTAGCATGGAGAAGAAAACTAGTGGAGTGTATCTCACTAAGGCTGCCCTATCTGGGTGGTGTCAGATTCATAAGAGAAGTAGGCATTCCAAGCTAGATTGTCCCAAATTCCAGACAGCTGTAGAGATCTTTCAAATAGAGGTCCAAAATGTCGTCGACAGTGCCAGCTGCAGAGACCTTGTTCCCTCTAAGCCTTATGACTCCTCCTGTCTTGTGGTTAACCAAGCTCCATTCCCATGGAGTGAATGCAACAAGCCTGAGATAAAGGCTTCCCCCACCAAGAATGAAGAAGTATAAGAGGTAAGTAACAAAGAAACCTTGTCTCAACTTTTTGATTCAGTAGACAATGGTCTAGTAGATGAGGAAGAACCGTATGTAGATGAGGTTCACATGTTCCACTAGAGAACGACCCCCTACTACCTTAGGAACAGATAGGTAGGAAAACCTTTCATGACTTCAACTCCACCGAATAATTTTAGTACCCCGCCTGACCCTAATGCCAGTAATAATCCTGAGCTTCCCCATGTGCCCACTCAATACTTCAATAAGGATAGGCCACAAAACCAGCCACAAGATCAGTCACAAAATTGGTCTCAAGGCCAACCCCAAAACCAGTCAAGCCAAACAAAAACCTAGCCTACTAGCTCCAGCATAGGCCAAACATTCGAAACCAAAATTGAACAAATGGGCGAGTATGTTGCAGAAGAGTTCAAGAAGGTCAAAATTAGCTTGTCTGCCTTTGAATTGTGCAAGGTCCCTGCTGTAAGGCATGCCTTTGTTAGGGTAATTAATGGAATTCCTTCCTCTAAAGCAATGTAGGAAATACCAACCAAGAGGGTCACCTTTGAAGAACTTAGATAGAAGCCCGTGATCCAAGAGATCATAGGGGAAAGGAAGGATGTTTCCTCAAATTTGTCTATGAGTAAGCAACCTGCAAAAGAATCAAATCACAATAATAGGAAAAACTCTAAGGATTAGCCCTCTGGGAAAAATAAGGACATGATTGGTGATAAGAAAAAATCTCAAGTGGCACAGGTAGACATGCCTATGGGCCTCTTCCAAGGGAAGTTGGAAACACCACCCTTCCTCACCACCATCCAGATATTTGGGAAGAATTTGCACAATTGTCTAATTGACTCTGGAGCATCAGCCAATGTCATTCCTTTGGTACTATGAAAATATCTTGGGATTACCCCCACACCTTCAAGAAAAAAGGTGACTCAACTAGACAAGATGAAGATTAACATTGTGGGGGAAATGAATCAAATTCCCATGTAGATTGTTTTAGACCCAAGGGTGCAACAGGTTATTGACATTCAAGTTCTGGATATTCCTAACTCATATGGAATCATCTTGGGACGTGAATTCACCTGTGCACTGAATGGGTATGCTACGACAGATTTTTCTCACCTGTGGCTTCCAAGGAAGGGGCTGCCGAATCAGATCTACATCGATTAGAAGCCACACATGAAATTCATGATTACGAAATACAACAACTTAAATGAGGTGTTGTTTGCTGAAACAGAATTTGGAAACTATTGTCCCTTTGATTATCAAGAAGAGGCAGAGATTCAAGAAGAATGGATGGTTGTTGAGGTCTTCTTGGTGCAATGCAACCCCTAGGTTGATTTATCCCATACGCCTCAAAGTATGAAAATGCTAGTAGAAGCCGATGATGAGGAATTCCCTGAAGATGACACTTTAGGATTGTTCAATGGATTTCGAGATTTTATGGAGAAGTGCATACATGACCAACTTAGCTTAGGTGCAAGAATGAATTTCCAAGAGCTCCTACTTCCCAATTGGTGTAGGGTACACAATGTTTCCCATTCTGAGTTCAAGTGTTGTTTATGCCAAACAACAGTGGAATAGGTCAAAGGACTAGCTACTCTTCAGAAAGAAATGCTGATAGGGCAGCCCGCCCTCAAACATACCAAACCAACACCCACTTCAGAGATTATGGATGTCAACTCACAACCTAAAGGAAATGAAAGCCTAGTTGGACTAGGCATCAAAGAGCCCTCCAAATTCTGGACATTATGCTTTGATGAATCCAAGTCCAAGCAAGGAGTTGGCACCAGATTCAAACTCATCAGCCCAATGGGTAAGACCTATTTTGCTGCCCACCGACTTCAATTCTATTGTACTAATAATGTAGTGGAATATGAAGCTCTATTCCATGGTCTTTTGATGACCTTAAGGAAAAAATTAAAATGCTGCAAGTTTTTGATGATTCTAAACTGGTAGTCAAACAAGTTAGAAAATTGTACTTGTGCCTTGACAAAAGGTTGGAAAACTATAGGCATAGGGTTTTGGATCTCTTAGAAGGTCTAGACACATTTAATATATAGTTGATCCCTCATGTTCAGAACCACATAGTTGATGCATTGGCTCAAGTAGCCAACACTTTGCATCCCTTGTCTCTATCTAGCCTCAAGAAGTTTACCATGGAATTGACCTCCACTCCATCTGTCCCAGATAATGTCACTCATTTTCAAGTGTTTAATGATGAAAAGCATATCCTTGAATTCATCATGAGCTCTGATGTGTTTTCCATGCAAATAATAGATGAGGTTGATCCAAAAGAAGCCGAATTGGACATAGAAGGGATTTGTAATTAGATTTCCACAATCCATATGAATTTAAATCTAATTGCTTCTAGATTTGATTGTGTGGTAGTCTTTTTTCATCAAGGTGTCAGATCACACTCAATGATCCATCATCAGGATAGAGAGTTGAAAAATATGAGAAGAAATGCACATGATGGATCAACTCTCTATCCTGATGATGGATCACTGAGTGTGATCTGAAACGTTGATGAAAAAAGACTACCACACAATTAAATCTAGAAGCAATTAGATTTAAATAGAAGGGATTATTAACCTCAAGACCAACATGATTCCCAGAGGTATGGCTCATCTTGAGTGTATATTTGATTTGGATTATATTATAGACCAAGACCAGGAAGCGAAAAAGGAGTGCATTAGAAATCAAGGAAAAATCCACAACCTTAGAACAACCAAGGGAATCAAAAATGTTTTTTATTGGTAAGGTCTGTACTATAGAAGAAAAGAAAGGGATCATTGATGCTCTTCAAAAATATCATGATGTGGCAACATGGAGCTACGAGGATTTGAAAACCTGTGACACCTCCATCATAATGCACACCATCCCTCTCAAGCCTATGTGAAACCCTTCTGACAAAGACAACGTCCCATAAATGCATTGTTGGAGCCAATTATTTATAAAGAAGTGCAAAAAATACTTTAAGAAAGGATTATCTTTTTAGTTCGGCACTCTACATGGGTGGCCAACTTGGTCCCAATCAAGAAAAGGAATAGAGAAATTATATTGTGTGTGAACTTCCACAATCTGAACTGGGCCTCAACGAAGGACAATTATCCAGTGCTGTCATTAGATGAGGTACTGTAGATCGTAAATGGTTCATAAATGATGTCATTCCTTGATGGATATTCTAGATACAATCAAGTGATGGTGCAATATGAAGATCACCATAAGACAACATTCACAACCAAATGGGGCACCTTTTCCTACAGCCAAATGCCATTTGGACTCATTAACATTGACCACCACCTTTCAGCATGCTATGGATATAGATTTTAAAGACTTGATTGGAAAGTGCATAATCATCTACATGGATGATTTGACTGTGTTCTCAAAGAAACGAAGCGACCATTTCTCCAATCTATGTAAAGTCTTCTAGAGGTGTCGAGAGTTTGGAGTTTCCCTTAATCCTAAAAAGTGTATCTTTGGAGTCATGGAAGGGAAACTGCTTGGACATGTTATCTCCGAGTGAGGCATTTCCATTCACCCTAAATGCATCCAATCTTTGTTGAAAATTTAGCTACTAGGCAGTAAGAAAGAACTCAAATCTTTCTTCGAAAAGATTAACTTTGTGTGCAAGTTCATTACAGGCTTTGTTGAAATCATCAAACCAATCAACACCATGTTAAAACAAGATGTAAAGATCGAGTGGACTTCAGAAGTGAAGTGGGCCTTTGAAGAAATAAAATAGGAAATTGCTAAAGCGTCAGTGCTAGTCAACTCGGACTACCTGAAGCCCTTCTACATTTATTCATTTGCTTCAGATCATTCGTGTGCCATCATTCTTACCCAAAAAGATGATGGTGGAAATGAGCATTCGATTTACTTTATGAGTACTCCCTTAAAAGATGTCGAGATGTGGTATCATAATGTGGAAAAACAAGTGTATGCCCTTGTTAGAGGAGTAAAGAAGTTCAGGCATTATATCTTATGTAATAAGGTGTTTGCCATAGTTCTTGACCTCGCAGTAAAGACATTGCTTATGCAAAATGAGTTGGGAAAATGAAGAGAAAAGTGGGTTACATTGCTACAAGAATATGACATGGAGATCCAACCCATGAATTTAGTCAGAGGACAAGCACTCACCTGTATGATAGCTGAAGCGACAGTTGATGCAAGGCCTAAACTTACTGTACAACAATACCAGCTTGAGGACGTTTCCCCAGGGGAGTGGTACAATGACATAATCTACTATTTGCTAAATCACAAATGCCCACCCCGCTTGCAAAGAGTTCAAAAGTGTGCCCTCTGATTGAAGAGAAGCAGCTACATGCTACAAGGTTCTATTTTATATAAGAAGAATCATGAAGGTATCTACCCGAGATGCCTTGGCAAAGAAGAAGCAAATCGGGTTTTGAAGGAGTTTCATGAAAATTTTGGCATTGGTCATGGTCTGGTCCTTCAACCACACATCAAATATTAAGAGCAAGATACTATTGGCCAACAGTCTTCAAGGATGCTCATAATCATGTTCGCATGTGCCACATCTATTAAACAACGACCACTAGGGAAAAGAATGTTGTTGTCCCTTTGCAACCTGTTCTGGAGGTGAGACTGTTTGCACAATGGGGTCTCAAATTCATTGGTCTGGTAAGCCCACCATCATCTGCAGGACACAAGTACATTCTAACTAATTTTTACTATTGCACTAGATGGACAAAAGCAATTGCATGTAGGCAATGCACAACAAAGGTAGTTCCAAATTTTCTTGAGATTTTTATTTTAAATCACTTCAATTGTCCTTATGTATTGGTGTGTGACAATGGCCCTGCATTTGCTTCATTAAAATTTTCTAGTTAGGCCTTTGAATATGGGATAGCCCTCAAATTATCATCCAATTACTACCCTTAGGGCAATGGCCTAGCTGAATCCACCAATAAGAATTTGAACACTGTGATCAAGAAACTGCTCGATAGGAATCCCAAGGACTGGTATACCCAGCTCCGCTTTGCCCTTTGGGCAGATCACACTCGCCACAAGTCTGCCCTTGGTGATTCTCCATTCCATCTTACTTATGGCTTAGAGCCCATATTTCCAATCTATTTGAAAATCCCCACCTTCTAGTTCATCAACGACTATTATGAAGGAGGAGATCGTAGAGAAGCTCGTCTAGCTGAGCTATTGCACTTAGAAGAAGTGCATAACTACGCAATAGAAAATTTTTCCAAACATTAGGGCATAGTTAAGAGATGGTTGAACCGCTGAGCCAAAATCAAAGCCTTTAGAATTAGAGATCTAGTCCTGTGTTGGGATAAGGCCCACGAAAAGAAAGGGGGACATAAAAAATTTGACAAGCTTTGACTTGGCCCCTTTCAAATAGCTAAAATTCTGGGAGATAACGCTTTCTTCCTAAAGACCCTAACTGGTGAGGATGTCAAGTTTCCTGTCAACGAGCAACATTTGAAGAATTAATTCCAAGTCTGAGCTCATGTAGAGCTATCCCTATAAATAGTTGTATATAGGTTAGGGTAGGTTGCTTCATTTTGCTTTTGTTTCACTGTTTTGCATCGCTTCATTTTTCCTGTCTCCCGACTATTTTTTTTGTTGAGGGTGTTCTTCAATTGCTGTTGTGGTGGTCGTGCTCATTCAATGAATGGTTCACTTTGTTGTCTGCCCTTAGTGTTCTTTCGCTAAATATTTATTCTCGACTGTTGGTCCTTGACAACTACCTAGGAGTGATTTCCTCATTTGAACTCTGCTCTAGAACTTGACCCTTGGTTGAATCTTTTTACATTCATCTTAGATTCTACATCGAAACACACATTAATTATTTCCAAAGGGCTATGCAGTAGCTGTTATGGTGACTCCGCAAATGAAAATCTTAAGTCCACTCTAGTGACCACTATGGTTCTCAAACCCATCATAGGCTTCAATGCTTATACGGTTAAGCAAAAAAGATAAAGTGCAGAAAGAAATACCAAAAGAAAGAAAGAAAAGAAAATTTAGAAATTAAGCAACCGTATGGGTTTGCAAATAACTCTACTGGGGCTATGGATGCCTGGTTGGTAGTAGAGCAATAACCATGGGGTTACAGTGACAACTCCATTGGGGCTATGGATGCCTGATTGGCAGCGAAGCAATGTCTAGGTTACTTTTGGTGTTGGAAAATTTATGTAGCTTGCTTGGTCTAATTAGCCACTGTCTGTCACAGTTTTTGAGGGAAGGAATGAATTCACCTTGCACACACTGCTAAGATGTTTTGTAATTTGATTCAGCAAAGGACCTCATTCTCCTAGTTCACTTTTGGAACTTAGCCCCTGGTCTGTGAAACCAGAGATTCTGGGTTCTGAGTGAATACTTATCCTTAGAACGCTAGCGAGTGTTCCCTAGTAGAGTCACCATTTTTTTTCCCTTAGCACACACGCCCCATTCAGAATAGGGACCCTCTCTTTCCTTCACCTTTCTGGGTCATTTTTATCACTGCCTCATTTTGTGTGCCCCCGTTTTGCTGTCCCAAATGGTCAGCGAGCCTCAAAGTGTCATATCAAGTCAACCATGTTTCACCCCCTTAAATTTTCTAAGTTAGGTGCCCTTCTGAGGATCCTTTGGCAATTTTCCTCTGTCGGCGTCCTTGGGTCTAGGTGGGTATGCCCTATCGGGTTTCCCATGGTAGATTTCCCTACTACATTCATTGTTTCTAATGGCCAAAAGACCTCGGCCTTCTATAGCTTGGGACCCGCCATCCTAATTGTCATTTGTCATTCTTTCAATGACAAGTATAACCTACAGTCCATGGGGTTCATTGGGCCCGGTCTGCTAGATCTCCCTTCCTGGATTTTCATTATTCACTTGCCTTTCCCAAATAGCCGTCCTCCACCAGAGTTCTGCCCATTGGACCACATGATCCTCTTGGCCGGTGGTTTTCTGCTAAACACTTCAAACAACCATCATCCCATAGCCTTCCAACCTCCGGGTTCTAGATCTGTCGTGGCCATTTTTGAATTTCAAACTCACCAACTTTTTGGCTGCCGTATGCACATTTATTGATGGCATTTAATACCATAAAATTCTATAAATAGGCCAATTTGACCTATCATTTTCACATGTCAGTATAGCCAGAGCAAATCAGAGTGATCCAACGCAATCACCATGCATTGCCTCTAAGCCCGAAGCCTTCCATTTCTGATCCTTTGCATTTATTAGCGGTTACATCATCTTCCTTCACCAGGTTCTAACAGTAAGTCGGCCTTTCGCCCTCCTATTGTGTTTTTCTATGATTTTGTGTAAGAGAAATGAATGAAAAGAATAAAAAACATGTAAACTAGATAGTGAAGAGCCTTGCACACAAAACCCATATGGTGGAAAACTTGAAAACCATTCAAAATCACCTGATAAACGAGTGTAGAACCTCACTCCCTTAGCGTCATTCTTCGGCCAAGGAATTTATGACCCTCAAACCCACCAAATCCAAACATCAACACCTACATACAAAGTGAAACAAATTTTTGAGCGATGGACCCACCTCGTGGGCCTTCCATGGCAGGGAGACTTTCATCTCTCGCCGTTGGAGTATCAATCTTTTGAACTAAAATGAAATAGATTCCTTCACATTGCCCGGGTCTGTTCCCATGGGATTCCATCCTTGAGACGTCGCTCATCATTCACCTTTTCACGCAGCATTATGGCTCTTTCCATTCAGCCTTCGGGCTCTACTCATCCGTTTGCCACATGACATTGAAGTTGAAACCGCTACACTCTAAACGCCCTCCAGGTCCTGGTCCGTGGAATTTCATTCACAGACCGTTGTGGTGACATTATCATTTCTCACAGCTTTTGGGAAGCTACCTTCCTACCTTTGGACCCCATTTATCTTGTGGCCACGTGAGTAAAATGATAGATTGCAAGTGCCCAAGCCTTTGGCAGGTCATACCTGCCAAAATTTTGTAATTGGGACTCTGTCCCATCCTGGCCATTACCAAAGAGCGAATCATGTGCATCCTTCCAGCCTTTGGGGTCCGATCCACCATTTTCCAATAAACTCAGTAAGCAAGAGCAAAGTAAACATGGACCCCAAGTCCTAGATTGGGTCCAATCCTTCGGGTTGCTCTTGTCGGACTTCCACCCTCTGTCCGCCATTTCAAATGAAAATTATCAAGTAGCTACTTGCCTCCTTCGACCCGAATGCTTAAGAGACTAATCTCTTTTTCTGATCACCATATGAGTTCACGAGTCCCGTCTAGTAGAACTTTTCCCTAAATATGTTCTCACCAAAACTGTTCCAAATGGCTAACCTCAAATGACGAACCTCCATTCTAGTTCTGATCACCAAAATGATGACCCAAATGCCTCCTAATCTAAAAATGAACTGTGACCCATGTGCCAAAATGACCTGTTCTCCGTGGTGGACTCCATAATTTGACCAAATCCTAGGGCGAGTGAAACCTCGTGGGATGCCCTACACTTTTTTCTCTTCAAAATAGCCATCTTGATAGGGAAGTCTATCCTTTGGGGCCTGAACCATCCAAACTCCCTCCCATGAGCCACTAATGACAATTTGGATTAAGTGTTAGATTTCTTAAATGTCGAATTATCCAATCCAACTTCGTTTGTAGCGACTTGGCTAACATTTCATGCTTTCGTGATTGATTTTACTTACCTCTCGTTTGTTTACAAAATATATATGGAATTAGGTACAGGACCCTTGTGGGCAATCCCAGAGAAGGACAAAGGGAGGAAAATAGGAAAAGCTCCCTACGAAAAGCAAGACAATGAGCAAATGAAATACCAGTTCCAAGGTGAACCATTACAATATAAGGTCTCCACAACATGGAAAGAAGTCATGGACACCAACATAGGGCATGTGGACATTGATGAATTCACGTAAAGGGTTAGGATCAGCCCTAAAACAGAGAATGCAAGATTAATCAGAGGTAGTGGAAGAGCCAAAGCTACAGGCTCCCCCTACTCTTGTACCCCTGAGCTAGTAATGGCGTGTAGGGAGGTGTACCAATCATAGACCCGAACAATAGTGGACAAGGACGAGAATATATTAGCTGATATATCTACCAAGGAAATAAAAAAGACCTTTCACATCCCTACCTTCAAGGAGATGGACCTACCAACTATAAAGGACTGCAAGGCAATGTGGGATGAAGATCCAATAAAATGTACGAAACTTATAAATCAACATTGGCTAAAGGAGAAGAGGGGTAGTGCTGCAAAAGTTCCCCAGGAGCTCTTCCGTAGCGATTTTTATGAAGATTATCATGATATGGTGACCTTGCTAAGCAAAGTAATGGGTCTTCCTACTGCTGCTTACTTCTAAGAGTGGATGGTCTACTTCATTAAATTGATTCTCCGTGGAGAGGATACCACATTCTACTAGGGAGGGATAATTAGTGATTGCTTTCATGAGCAGTTCATGGCTGTCAAAAATGCCTCCAAATTCTACATGAAATCCTAATTGGTCTACTCATTGGCCGAGTGGAGGAAATACATTGGCTTGTTTAGAGCTTCAGATGAAGAACCTAGCAGAGAGCTCAAGGTCTATGACAGGTACCCTCAGCTGCAATTTAGGAACTTTAAGAAAGATTATTGTAGGGTCAATGACACTTTCATAGGTCATATCATCAGATTGCTTGGGGGTGACTTCCATAGGCGAGTCTCCCATAGTGCCAACACTTTCTTGAAGTAGTATGCCTTTCTATTTATCTAGTATCCAAAGTTTACATACATTCATGTAGAAGGCTTCTTAGAAATACCAAACAAGCTACCCCAATATCCTAATGACCGGATAATATTGTTGGAGCTCTCACGGTAGCTGTGACATGTGCACACCATCTTGAGCAACAAAAATTTGGTAGGGATTTCTTACCCCTATCCTTTGGCCAAGGGATGTATGAGTTCCAAACCTCGCAATGTGCCCACAAATCAAAGAAGGAGTTGGTTGAGTACCATCTAAGACTCCACACTACCTAGCCACAGATGAATCCATATGGCCATATCAGGAAAATGCTTGGACCTGAATATACCCATCTACATAGCATTGATGATTTATGTGCTAATTGTAAAGATGATAATGAGGTGCAGATGAGGCACTATATGTGGATGACCGCATACTTTGTAAAGAGGGTAAACCTATTCCCAGTGCCTGACCAAGTAGAGGAGGATGAGAGCATAGTAATAGACCCCCAATATGGTGCAATTGCTAATTTTCCACTGCCATTAATCGACTGAGATGAGCAAGAGGTTGAAATCCTCGATATCTCGACCAAGTCCATTGAGGCTCAAACAAAAGAATGGATTGATGGGAAAGTTTCCTGACTGAAGCAGCAAGGGGTAACTCTGACCTATAAGGGGCTCAAAAGTGAGCCCAGTGGAATAGATGGTGGGGTACTTGCTACCTCAATAGGAGAAACTTTGACATCCCCTCCACTCACACGTTCAAGGAAAAGGAAAGAAACTGATGAACAACAGCCTAATCCAAAAGTGTATGCTAGAAAGGTGAGCCTTCCAAGAAACATAACAAATTGGCCAACGCCACTGAGATGCTAGTTATTCAATCCACTCCATGAGGGAGAAGAAATGGAGATCGAGTAGCCAAAATCTCCACCGGTTATGTCCACTACTGTTGTCCCTCCGTCTACCTCTCAGACCATGGTAGCTACTACCCCACCTACGGTGGACTTCTCAATCCACCTTGCATCTTCTTCGCCTACTAGACCAATCATAATTAGTGAATCTTCCTCCGCTACCACCTTTCCACTTTCTTCTACTTCCATGTCTCTGACTACGTCTCTTTCACTAGCAATTATAGCAATACCCATTCCAACACTCTCACTTCCAGAGAAATTTTTGCGACATATGCAAAATGTCCCATATGAGATCTCCAAGGTATTGATGAATTTGACCATCCAGGCTTCCCTAGCATAGGTTCTCGCTAGCGTTCGTCACTCAAAGCCTCCAATTGAGCCACCAGAGATGAAATCTACAATGAAAATATCTAAGGAGTTGGAGTGGCGAGAGAGGGAAGCCACTAGGGCATTGGAGGAAGAAGCAGATGAGTACCACAAACATCTAGAGTACTAGCACCTACAAATTGATAAGGTAGCCTATGAGGGAGAGGAAACAAAATCCTCTGAGAGTGAAAGAGAAGAAGATGTCGACACTAAATATATTATAGAAACCTTCGATGCCAATCTTGAGGAAGAGTTGGCTCGACAATTGAAAGATGTTGGAGAAGAAATGGAGAAACCACTTCCCGAAGAGGGAGGGTGGGAAGATGATAAAATGGAAGAAAGCACTGAGCTTCCAACAGGTAAACAAAAGTAAATCCATAGGCATGGTGAAGAGGTACCCCTCTCAGAAGGGCGAGAAGAACAAGAAAAGAAAGAGCAGGAAGATATGCCCCCTCAATGCAAGGAAGGGGAAAGTAAAGAGGAAGATAAGTCTGAAAAAGAGGTTGAAACCCATAAGAGACCACAAACTAAGCAGCCTGAGAAACATGGGCATGAAGAAGAATAGAAAGATACTGAAGGGGAAGACAACCCCAAGGAACGCCTGCCCACCAAATCTCCCATCAAATGCATGGCACTCATCTAGGACTTTGATGAAGAATAAGAAGACACAAGGATGGAGAAAGAAGCTCCCGGGGATAAGGAGATTGAAATTAAAAGGGATGAAGAGGAAGGTGACCAAGAATCACCCAAGGAGAAATCCCAGATGCCTGAGTGGCTGGAAAATCAATTAGAGAAGAAAGCTCCTACTCTAAGGGATCCAAGAGCCAAGTTGGAAGCCGTCTTGGCTTGAGCTCAGATCAACACTAAGAAGGAGAAGAAGCCTAAAGTTAGATCAAAGGTGACAATGGATGTCTTTGGATCTAGAACAGTGCAAGTAGCTACACCAGTGGTGGGAGAAGAAGGGATAAGTTACAATTTATCCACCATCAACTTGGGGATAGCCACCAAGGAGCAAAAAGTAGACCATCTTCAGGAATCCGTTGCCACTGTGGTGCACTTGATACAACAGGATAAGGTTTCCAAGGAAGAACTTAAGGCACAACTAGCTGATCTGATAGCCTATATTCAATAATGGTCATCAGTCGAAGAGCTTCCTACCACATCCTCGGCTCTGCCACAATTGCTGTCCAAAGGGAAAATTGACAAGCTTGAGAAAAGGAAGAACTTGGCTAATACCATGGTAGATTGGTTCCGATAGGTCTTATATGTTGGAAACATGGGCATTAGTCAAGCTGTTAGGACAACAAACAAGTTCTTGGAGGTGCAAAAGTCTCTTGAGGGCATAAGGAAGTTTTGCACTGACTTCCCAAGAATGTACAGTTCTACTTACCCCAAAATTGTGGCCATCCTCAAAATGCCAAAGAAAACTTGGGAAAAGGAGCTTGCATTCAAGGAGGAGGATCATTGGTTGGAGGATATGTGGAAGTTGGACTTCAAACACCAAAAGGAAAGATTGGAGTAGGTACTCTATAAGGTGGATCCAAATATTGATTGGACCAAGGATTTTAGGGAAGATTACATTTAGTATTTGAATTTGGTGGATTTCTGAGTTTCTTTGCATGTTTCATGATTCATCTCCCATAATTAGCTGATTTAGTTAGATTTAATTTGTTGTTCTTCATGATCTTAGATTGCTTTAATATATTTGGTAATGTTGTTCAATGGTTGTGTATATTTCTACTGTGTTGATGACTTTCTTGTCCATACTTTTTACTTTTTACTGTTGGTAGATAGTTGTGCAAAGTTAGTCTAGATTTAGATCGAAAGCTTCTCAAAATTTTTATCTTTTGTTCTTGCATGCTTATGATGAATGAATGGTAGAAGACTTGCAGTCCTTAGAAGATATCACAAATTTCATGATACTGTGTGTTTTCTGGTTAAATGAAATTATGTTTTAAGGAAGTTGTCCATAGTAGAACCCTCTATGATCACTGCTCATAGTTAGTTACAGATCCAGGAACCTCTTCTCGTCCCTTCCTTTTTCCTTTTTTTCTATTAAGTGACCTGTGCTAAGGTTCATTGCACATTGTAAAGCTAAATCTTCAGATAAAATAGGAGTTCATGATTGTTGTTTGAACCTGCAACAAATTGCACTCTAACTTCCCATCTTAGAAATTCCATCTCAAGATTCATCTCGCATCCAGCTATGTAAGTCTGCCCTGTGATTACCAACAAAATCACATCAAACATCAACTAAGAAGTTCCAAGTACTATCAAGACTTGACACCTGAGAGACCTTGCGGTAGCAATTGGTGATTTTCTTGTGAATTTCTACCTTTCAAGAGAGGTGGTTCGCCTATGCACTGCATGTGTTGAGAGAGTGTGTAAAAAACCCATCAACAAGTACAAGGACCCTTTGTATTGCAATAAGGAGAAGGTATCTCCTGTGTACATGAAGTGAAAATTGTCTCTGGTATGGAGATATAAAAGGGACAAGAGAAGGAAAGGAAACCAATATTCTTGAAGAAATAAAGATGGCTGAGGTGACTTATGAGGAACAAACTCCTCCATATGACATTATCCTGTAGAATATTCTGGATGTGTCTACTCAGAACATAGATCTATCTATTTTTGAAGGCAATGTGACTAACAATGATGAAAAGAAAAATAAGGAGACTCCTCCTTTGGTGAATACTAGTGCACACGACACATAAAGTCAAAGTGTATTTGGTGTTCCTCCTCTGATATATAATGTTTGTCCTCCAAAGAATTCAAGAAGTAATGTGTAGATGAGAGAAGATAATACTAAAATTCTTTAAGATACAAAAGAGAAGGTTGTTGAGAAGAAATATGCTTTTATGGGTAAAGGTGAAAGTTCCTCATCCCCAGATTCATCTAAGGACCTACTGTCTTTTCAAATGAAGTTATAACCTGTGATAACACCTAAAATTTTGCAACCTCTAAAATATAATTTTGCTCCTCTGAAGAATTTAGGAAGTAATGTGTAGATGAGAGAATATAATCCTAAGATTCTTTAGGACATAAAAGAGAAGTTTGTTGAGAAGCAAGGTGCTTCTATGGGTAAAGTTCAAAGTTCCTCATCCTTGGATTCATTTAAGGACCTACTCCAACCTATGATAACACCTCAAATTCTACAAATCTCCACTCATGAAGGTTAGGTAGATGTATCAAATATTTCTCCCCTTCACAAACTAAAACTCAATGGCATCTTGTATGCTTCAACAAGAAAATAAATTATGCAAGAACAATTGAAAAAGATTGAAATGATAGACGATGTTGTAAAAATAATTCAAGAAGGTTTACCAGAGGTAAACATAGATTCTTATTTTCCTCCAAAGTAGAAATTGAAGTAGTTAATGAATTATTTTAAGGATCATTCTTCACATATTGAGAAAAAGGCAAAGCAAGAGGCTTTGAGAAAAGCATCTAATAAAAGAATGGATGAAGTCTTAGACTGGTGTGCTAATGTACACAATGAATTCCAAGAAAAATAGGAAATGTTAAAAAAGGTTATGAATGAAGTTACTGCTTTGTATCAGTTTTGTTTGAAATGGTCCATTTCCACCAAGAGTACCAAGGATCAAATTGAATCCATTGAGTCACAAATCACTCAAATGGCTAGGATTTAGGAGGTATCAAAAGATAAAGATGGATCCACTAGAGCACAATTGGAAAATCTTCATGTGCAAATGTCCCCACTTTAGGATCAAAGAGATCAACTAAAAATACAATTTGGTCAGTTAAGGGAAGCAATCAATTTGAGATTGGATTCACTTTCAAGGATACTTATGGAAGAAAAAAAAAACCATTCTGAAGATGAAGGCTTCATGCGATATGGATGAAGTTGAGGACTTGTGCATAAACTTTGAATTCTAGAATCATATTCTTGTCTCAACAAAAGAAAAATGGGTTACAACCCTGACACAATTCAAAGAAATTCACAAGATAATGCTACATTCTATGGAAGATACATAAGTATAATTAAGACAAATTTGGTCCTTGTATGAATTTTTTTGAGTATTGTAAATATATTTTTAGGTTTTGTTCTATAAATAGCACCAGTTTTGAGGCATCTCCATCTCAAGGGAGTGTATACAGTCAAGGGGAGATCATATAGTTTTTGTGATATTGTAAATAGAAGTTATAATGTCCTATTCCCTTGATGTTAAAGGGGGAGAGATGCATATATGTTTCCATCAATGACAAAGGGGGAGATTGTTGGAAATAGGTGTTTTCATTGATGTCAACTTAATATGGGTTGCCATTGATGTCAAATGAGTATGTTGAAGTGTGTATACACTCTAGAGATAGTTGTTGTATAATTAATGTGTGTTTGCAAAAGATTTATAATGAAAATAGTAACCTAAGTGTGATGCGGAAGTTGGAACACATGTTTTGGTATTTTTTCAACATGTTCACATTGATATCATCCCATCTTGGTATACCGCACATGAAGATAAATTGAAGAAGTTTTGATCAAGGAATTTATAGTGCATACCTTATGACAGAGCCATGATAGTTCAGTATACATCCCTCTACTGTGAAATCCTTTGTCTTGTGGTTCAAAAGATAATATGGCCGATATGAGAAGGTGTTATATCCAAGGTTTCAAATCATCAGACCTTCTACAATGAAAGTTATAGGTAACCGTGTTCTGATTTGTGCATTGGCAGTATAAAATATTGACGAAGGACTACTGGGATGCTCCACATTCCTCTCATGAGATAGATGTGTCTGTGTAGACTTGGGGACATATTCACAAAGGTATATTAATTCTTCATTGCAAGTCTTAGGTGTTTTGTTAATCTACAAGATCAATTTTCAAATAACAGTTTGTCTTGAATGCTCTATTCTTGTATATTTAGTGGGTTTCTCCTCTTAGGCAAACATATGATGATCAATTTCTCCAGGAGAAGGTTGAGGAGATATTGTGCATAGAATACAATGCTTGCATCTTGATCCACATGATGGTTTTAGTCTCTCCCTAGTGGTGTAAATTTGTATAGATGGCAGTTTTGGTGGTCTTCTCATTATTTGGGCTGACAGACTTGTTTCCTCCATTAGCAGTTGATCTTGATTAATTAATTTTTCTTTGGAGAATGTGTTATGATGTGTTTAGGTCATGTAATTTTGTGTGTAAGTCTATAGTTATTTTTCTTGCAATATTATGTTTGGAGTTGACCAATGTGATATCATACATTTCCTCAAAAATTTTATCTTGGAGTCGACCTCATTGAGGTATTATGTTGTTGTAAAGATATATATATATATATATATATATAGAAGATCAACTTCATTCATGAAAGTGTGGTTGAAAAAGAGTGTTATGACAATAGAGAAGGTTGAAGATGAAGTGTGTGAAGTTTGTGTGAAGGGTTAATTGTGTGAAAAAGGAACCGCAACTATAGTATATGTTGGATGCTTCTTCATAACAGTTCATACTCTTGTTTCTCATTATAACTTTCATGTATCCTGCTCTGAGATAGTGAGTCTCATCAGGTCCTTTGTATCTTTCTCTAAGGTTGTTCTCCTTAGTCTACAAGTCCATATAGTAAGCCTTAAACAAAATTGTTCTTCTTGTTAGTAGTGAGCTACATTTATTGTGAGTTACTCCTCGCCATTCTTTTTCCCTCATTGGGTTTTCCATGTAAAAATATTGGTGTCATTGTATGGTGCATGATTTCTTTTCTACTCTTTTTTTATTTTATTTTATGTGATATGATGTTTAAATTGCACATGGGAATGATTAATCTTATATGTTGAATCACTCTCCCCTCTCAGCACTACATTGTGTTCAACAATTTGTATCAAAGCCAAGTGCCTTGAAGAAGCCTAATCACTGAGGTAGATCTTGTACTTGAACACATGTGGTCTGTAGCAAAAATTAATGATATATTTTTTCTAGAATCAAATATGGAATCAATGGAACATGAAGGATGGGCCATCAATCCATAAGATTGTGATGTAGACTTTGAAGGAGAACTCCAGTCTTCTCTTGAAGATCTAGATGAATCAAGACTACAAAATATTAAATATGAGTGTATGCTAGAAGAATCAAAGGAGAAATTGACAAATTGAAGGAAAAAGCTAAGGAATAAAAAAGAAATTGGCAAATTGAAAGCTCAAATAAAAAATGGATGTGAGACTAAAGTCAAAGAGGCTGAAGATAAGATATCAAATGTAAAAGTCAAAGTTGAAGAAGGTAAGTGGAATGAGGGTTGCTTGAATATCTAGCTAAATGATAAAACTTCCAAATGTTCAAATCTTGAGGAAGAAATTATTACTCTAAGGAAAGAACTTGAAAAATAAAATGAGTGAATTGATAAGGGTCTAAAACTAAGAGGAGGTTCTAAAATTCTTGATGAGTTGATTAACTCTCAAAAGCCATCCAAAGAGAAATCTAGTTTGGGTTCTGAAAAAGGGAAAAGTATTATGTCCAATGCATCTACAATCCTGTATGATAACTTCAAAGCAACAAGGAATTCTAAAAATAAAGCCTACACTAAAAATCATAAGGAGAAATCCTCTAGAGATGAAAAGATAAATCAAAGGGGGAGAGATGCATATGTGTTGCCATCAATGACAAAGGGGAATATTTTTGGCAATAGGTGTTGTCACTTATGTCAACTCAATATGGGTTGTCATTGATGTAAAATGAGTATGTTGAAGTGTGTATACACTCCAAAGATAGTTGTTGTATAATTAATTTGTGTTGGTGCTAGTTTGCAAAAGATGTATAAGGAAAATGGTAACTTGAGTGTGATGCGAAGGTTGGAACACATGTTTTAGTATGTTTTCAAAATGTTCACATTGATATCATCCCATCTTGGTATATTAATGAGGGCCACACAACATGAAACCCACACAAATCACAACAATAAATACCAACACAGAAGATGCGAGAGAAAAAAATAACTCACTTTCAATTATTTTTAGGAAATGAAATTACAAATTCAAAACTTACGTGTTTTAGCCTCATGGGTTTGATTCATTACAACAAAATCAACTCTGAAAACAAAATATATTATTCGGAGCCACAATCTGCACTAATGGAGCCACCTTCTACAACCCCCACTTATCCATTTTTATTTTACCCAATAACCACCCTAGAATGTTCTAGAAAGTGTAACTTTTCCTTTTGTTTTGGTACCAAAAGTCTCATCGTTTGATTTCTTGCCTAGGAAGATATTTTAATAAAATTCACCTTTTAGAGGAGAAACTTCACGGGGCCATAACTTTTGATCGGGGTGTTTGATTTGCTATTATAACATATCAAAAGCTCTCAAAGATATCTACAATGCCAAACCCATCGAAGATTGATTCATCCACTTTTCAAGCTATTTTGGGGCATCTAAGGTTTTCATATCTAAATTTGAAGTTGCATTGGAGAAATTTCTCGAGATGAAAACTTTAATATCTCCCAAACCATGTAGGGTATTGAGATGATTATTTCATGACCAAAAATGATTTTTAGTTATGCTCCTTCAGGTAAATTTTTAGGTCCATACGAGCCCATTTAGGCTGACTTACTAAAAATAGTAAGTGGTCATTTTTTTCCTTTTTTGACTATCTTACACCCCTTAAGTTCCATCGTGGAACTTAAAACAACTAAATAAATTAAGGAAAACCATTTTTTTTGGGTGATGCAAGATTTCCCTACACCACTATATGCTACTACATCAAACACCCAAGGTAATTTGAAAAGTGACCCTATTACCCCTCAAGAGTTAGAGGAAAACCAAGACAGTTAACCTTAGCCTCAAACAATCGCAATGAATCTTCAACAAGCCTTCCTCTCCACTTCACCAAGTACTCTGCATATTTCCTATTTCTTGTGCTTCTACCCACATGACTATCCAAAATTTCTTCTATCTCCTCCTTTTCTGAAGTAGGTGTTGGGATATTCCATTGTGCTTCTATTATTTCTTCATCAATTCCTCCTTCATGATACTCTGTTAAATCTTAAATGTTAAACATAGGTGAAATATGAATTTCATCAAGCAACTCTACCTCGTATGCATTTCCTAAATCATGCTTCTTCAGGATCTTGCATGGTCCAAAATTCTTCATCTTTAACTTGTTGTATGTAGCAACTAGAAACCTTTCCTTTTGAAAATGAACCATGACTTCATCTTCTACCTAGAACTCCTTATACCTCCTTTTTGGATCTGCGTTAGCCTTATATTGTAAGTTCATCTTATTGATATGTTTCTTCACCTCTTCATCCAAATTCTTCAAGTGCTCAATAAAATCTTCAGCCTCAGTACTACTCTGCTCCCCCTTATCAATATTTCTCAGTTCAGGAGCAGTTCTTACACTACTCCCATACACAATCTAGAATGGTGATTTACCAATGCTCCTATTGATAGAATTGTTGTAGGAAATTTTTTGCTGTGGTACAATCAAATCCCATCCCTTGGGCTTATCTCCTACTAAGCATCTTAGTAGGTTACCCAAACTCCTGATTCACCACCTCCATTTGTCCATTAGTCTATGGATGGTGTGTAGAACTAAACTTCAAATCTATCTTCAACTTCTTCTATAACGTACTCTATAAATAACCAACAAATTTGGTATCTCTGTCTAAAACTATACTCTTTGGTAAACCATGTAGTCTCACCACCTCTCTGAAAACTGACTCTGCAATATGAACATCACTGATTTTATGACATGAAATGAAATGTTCCATCCTTGAAAATCTATCCACCACCACAAATATGGAATCATTCCCTCTTTATGTCCTTGGCAAGCCAAGAACAAAATCCATGCTAATATCCTCCCATGGCCTCTCAGGTACAGGTAATGGATGATACAATCCAATATTCTGACTTGCTCTTTTCGCCATCTAACATACTTTGCAACTTTGTAAAAACTTCTTCACATCTTGTTGTAACTATGGCTAGTAATAATTCTCACTAACAAGAGTAATGGCCTTATCTTGACCAAAATGTCCAGCCAATACTCCACTATGCTTCTCCTTGATTAGATTCTCTCTCATAGAACTCCTTGGAATGCACAATTGGATTCCTCTAAAAAACATCCCATCTTGGATTAAGAAATCCAACCATCTTGTCCTATCTAATGTAACAGGTTCCAAACAAGCCTTCCAAGCTTCTGCAAAGTCTGGATCTTTAGGATAAAAACTCTTGAGTTCATTGAACCCAACAACTTCTATATTCATCTCTATAAAAAAAATTGCCTTCTACTCAAGGCATCTATGAATCTATTTGACATTCCACTCCTATGCTTCAAAACAAAAGTATAACTCTACAAAAACTCAACCCATTTTAAGTGCTTTTGATTTAACTTTCCTTAACTATTGAGATATTGTAAAGCTTGGTGATTAGTATATAAAAAAAATTCTTTTGGAAACAAATAGTGTCTCCATTTCTTCAAATCCTAAACTATAGCATAAAACTCCTGATCATAGACAAATTATTTCTGCTTAGCATCATTTAAATTTTCACTAAAATAGGCAACAAGCTTACCTTCTTGACTCAAAACAACTCCTATGGCAATGCCACTAGCATCACAATATACCTGAAAGACCTTATTGAAATTTGGAAGTGCCAAAATAGGTTGCTTTGTAACTTTCTTCTTCAACATATCAAAACTTTTGGCTACTCCTGTAGTCCACTTAAAATCTTTTCTATCCCCTCTCGTTACTTCAGTTAGAGGTGCACAAATACTACTAAAATTCTTAATAAAATTTCTGTAAAAACTTGCTACACCATGAAATGACCTTACCTATGTAACATTTCTCAAGTTAGGCCATTCAATGATAGATCTCACCTTCTCTGGATCCATTTTAAGACCCTCTACTGAGACAACAAATCCTAGATACACCAACTCTCTCTTCACAAAACTACATTTCTTCAAATTAATCAATAGCTTCTCCTCCCTTAGCTTCTCAGAAACTCTTCTGATATGCATCAAGTGCTTCTCCAATGTCTTACTAAAAATAAAAATATCATCCAAATAAGCAATAATAATTTTTCCTAAAAATTCTTTCAATACCTCATTCATAAGCTGCATAAATGTGCTCGGTGCATTGGTTAAGCCAAAAGACATGACTAACCACTCATACAAAACCTCCTTGGTTTTAAAGGTTGTCTTCAATTCATCTTCTTCTCTAATCTAGATCTGGTGATATCCTCTCTTCAAATCTATCTTCATGAAGTACTCAACTCCACTCAAACAATCCATAATGTCATCCATTCTTGGCAAGGGAAATCTATACTTGATGGTGATCTTGTTGATGGCTCTAGAATCTATACACATCCTCCATTCACCATCCTTCTTTGGTGCTACTACTGAAAGTACTACACATGGAATCAAACTCTCTTTGATCAATCCCTTCCGCAACAACTCTTGCACTTGTCTGTTCAACTCTTCACTCTCTACTAGAGTCATACGATGAGTTACCTTATTTGGAAAATTGGCCCTAGGAATCAAGTCCATCTAATGACTAATCTCTCTTACTAGAGGCAAACCTTTAGGTACATTATCATAAATAATAGCTTGAAACTCATACAACAAATTTGAAACCTCTATAGGTATCTCAGTAGTATCTTCCTTATCAATTCTAGGGATCAATGCAAAACACATATGCTCATGCCTTATACCTTCTAGGAAATATCTTCCATCAACTAAACAAATTCTTACATTACTGCATACCTTTTCCTCTACCTCTTTCAAGGGCTTCAACTTATGATGAACCCCATCCTTTGTTAAAGAATAGGTTTTAGCATGTCCATCATGTACTACTTGCCAATCAAACTACCACGGTCTACCTAACAACATATGACAAACATCCATAGGCATAATATCACACAATACCTCATCATGGTAATTTCCAATCTTGAACTTTACTCGACATTGTTCATTTACCAAGGTTTTATGGTCCTTCTACAACCAAGCAATCTGGTATGGGTTCAGATGCCTTCTTCTCTCCAACCACAACTTACTAACCATTTCTTCCAAAAAAAGGTTATTAGTACTACTTCCATCAATAATAACATTGCAAACTTTACCTTCACACTTACATCTGGTGTGAAACAAATTCTTCCTTTGAGTTGGTTCCTTCTCCTCATTTAGTAAGGCTCTTCTAGTAACAAGAACCTCTCCTCTTTTTTCATCCTTATAATGTGAATACTTAGCATCTTCATCTACATGTGCAACTCGTGCATTACCCTCAGGTTTTCTATTTGTCCTTCCTTGACGTTGAGGACACTCATAGGCTCTATTTCCTTCTTCTCCACACCAAAAATAGGTTCCATGAAAGCATCCTTTTCGTATTCCTCGTCTAGATCTTCCTCTTCCTCTTTGGTCTCCATTATTCTGATCACGAGGATTGTAGGTGTTATCTCCTTTCTGGTTTTGGATGCTACTATATCCTTCACCATTCTTTTGATCTTCATTTCAACCTCCATAAGACCATTCACTAATCTTTCCACCACAACCTCCACCTCAATTTTTGTTCTCAAACCTCTTGTTCAATCATTCTTCAACCTTTAAATAAAATTGATAAGCCTCCTCAATGGTGGCCTTTCTTGCCAGTGCCAATTATTCTTGTATGATTGGCTTCAACCTGTTAATATAACAAGCAACTTTCTCTTTATTCACCTCAGAATGTCTTGTCAAAATCAAGACCTTGTGAAATTTTTATGTGTATTCTTTCACTATCCTTGTTCCTTGCCTCAATCTCTGCATCTTCTTGAGCAACTCTAATTCGTAATCAACTAGAATAAATTGTTTCTTCAAATTTGACACCATTTTGTTCCATATGGAAATTTTATCTTTCCCTTGTCTTCCTCTTTCTAACTGGACCTCTTTCCATCATATACTAGTGTGACCTTTCAATTTTGTCTTTGCATGATCTGTATAGGATCTAGACTATATGCAATATTGAATGCTTAAACTTTTACAATGATTATTCCAAGTTAATTAAATCAAAATTAACTTCAGGAAATAACAAAATGAAGGAATTAACAAACTGAGAGAAAACGAGAGAGAAGAAGAGAAAGTGCAAACAGTGTTTGATTACGGAGTTCGTCACAAACGTGACTACGTCTCCGGGTCCACTCCAATAGAGAGACCAATCCGATTAACTCCAAAATCAATTACAAAAGATGCACCAAGACCATCAGTTCGGCAGCATAACAAGGCTCCGACGTACAACAATGGCTGAAAAAAACTCCAACACCTCTCTTTTGTATCACCTCAGCTTCAAGACTTCATCACCTGAAAAAAACTTCATGGCAACTCTCACCTCACACCCCTTTTTATACATAAAATTAACTCAATATGGTATAAAACCATATGATTTACAAAATATGCCTTATCTCTCCATATTACAAATCAAATATTTGAAAATCCTCCATATCTCCCTAAAAAACAACTACATCTCCCAATTTTACACATAAAAATCTCTTAGAAATTATTTAAGCCCTTCAATAATATTTCCCTCGGGCTTTTGTTGGTTGGGAGGTTTTTATTTAATCCTTTAAAAGGATTCTTGTTTGTTTTTATTTTTAAATTAGGGGAGTTTGTTTAAATTTTAAGGGTATTCGGCTTTAAAAAACTAACAAAACCAACCGAACACATAACTTTATCAGACCGCGATTAGTGGTATATCAGTGGCTAAAGATTTTATTAGGTCGGCGGTTGGGGGTTCAACCCCCGCCGCTGGCTTTTAATAGCCATTTGCCTGTTTTAATTCAACAAATGAAAACCGTCACGATTGTTAGTTAAGCCCGAGATTGTAGCCGGATTGGTAGGAGGCGGGAGTTGTTTGTAAGAGGTTGGGGTTTCGAATCCCCCGAATCACACTTTTTAACAAACTGCCTAACAAATTCCACTTGCGCGGAGAGTGACAGTGAGGCCACGTGGCACGCCGAGGAGGTGCCATGTGGCGAAGCCTAATTCGCCCATCACGATGACCTATACGCTGACTGTGCCGACTGAGTGCTGACGTGTCTTACTGACTCGGATGATGACGTGGACTTCGTACTGCTGACTGGATGCTAACCGCGCTGCCATCTCAATGCTGACTGAGTGTACGGATGACACGTGTCAACGCATGATTCGCTGACCTTGCTGACGTCACCTGCCACATCATCATGTCACGCCGACATGTACGGACAGTACGGACTGCCACATGTCAATTTTTGATTGGCCCATTTTGAATTTCATACCAAGTGCTGACATCAGCTGTACGGATGATGATGTCATCGCTGTACCTTCAAGTCCACCAAGTCAACCTGAAACTTTGACCAGCTGTATCTTGAGCATACGATGTCAGATTTTGGTGAAATGAACGTTGCCAAAATCATCTTGACGAGCTCTTTGCGATGATGCCAACTTTAACAACTTTTGATGACATCATTTTTTCCGCTTCCTAGATGCCCTCTGATCCTAGTTTGACCCAAGGTTTGACTGGCCATAACTTGCACAAACAGACTCCTTTTTGCTCCGTTTGAGTTGCGTTGGAATCAGGACGCCAAGATCTTTCTAATGGTGCAGATTCTAGAGAGAAATGAGACACTTCAATTTTCACTGAAAATATCCACCGGATCATTGCAAACCTCACTTTGTGAGGATCTTCAATATCCTCAAACTCAAAAAATTCCTCCATGTTATTAATCCAATCAATCGATTCTTCAAGATTCAAACTTCCACTAAAAGTTGAAACCTCCATTTTAGGTCCCTTTCCAATGCTTGAGATTACTCGAAGCAATCTTCTTTCTCCAGGATCCATTAGATCCTGCACTTCCTCTTCCATTTCCTCTTATGTTTCATCTTCACTATCATCTCTTTCTCATTGCACATCTCTTCTTTGAACCTCTTGTTGAAAGGTTTCTAATTGCCTTCTAAGGGCTCTATTTTCATCTCTAGGTGGATCTCTTCCTCCACCACCTCAACCTCTACCTCTACCGTGTTGGGAAAGTCTTGGAGGAATCTTGAACTCAACCCACACTCACAGGTCTTGTTGCAACTACCTCACATTTGGCACTCTATTATAGGCTCAGGAAATCCTACTCTAATACCACTTGATGAGGGCCACACCACCTGAAACCCACATAAATCACAACAATAGAGACCAACATAGAAGATTCAAGACAAAAAATAAACTCACTTTCAATTATTTTTAGGAAATGAAATTATAGATTCAAAACTTACATGCTACGACCTCATGGGCTTTGATTCATTTCAACAAAATCAACTCTAAAACAAAATATATTATTCAGAGCCACAATCTGCACTAATGGAGCCACCTTCTACAACCCCAACTTATCCCTTTTTATTTTACCCAATAACCACCCTAGAATGTTTTAGCAACCCCAACTTTCCCTTTTGTTTTGGTGCTAAAAGTCCCATCATTTGATTTCTTTCCTAGGAAGATACTTTAATGAAATTCACTTTTTAGAGGGAAAACTTTGTGGGGCCATAAATTTTGATTTGGATGCCCAATTTTCTATTATAACATATCATTGGAAAGCTCTCAAAGATATCTACAATGCAGAATCCATCGAAGATCAGTTCATCCAATTTTTTAGTTGTTTTGGGGCCTCTAAGGTTTTCATATATGAATTTGAAGTTGCATTGGAGAAATTTCTCAAGACGAAAACTTTAATATCTCCCAAACCATGCAGAGTATTGAAACGATTCTTTCACGACTGGAAATATTTTTTAGTTTTTCTCCTTGGGGTAAATTTTTAGGTCTATATGAGCCCATTTAGGCCGACTTACTAAAAATAGTAAGTGATCATTTTTCACCTTTTCTTACTTATGACTGTCTTACACCCCTTAAGTGTCATCATGGAACTTAAAACAACTAAAGAAATTAAGGAAAACATTTTTTTTGGGTGATGCAAGATTGCCCTACACCATTGGATGCTCCTGCATCATATACCACACATGAAGATAAATTGAAGAAGTTTTGATTAAGGCATTTATAGTGCATACCTTATGATAGAGCCATGATAGTTTGGTTTGCATCCCTCTGTTGTGCAAGTCTTTGTCTTGAAGTTTAGAATATAAGATGGTTGAGATGATAAGGTGTTATATCCAAGGTTTCAAGTCATCATACCTTCAACAATGAAAGTTGCAAGTAACAGTGTTCTGGTTTGTATTATGGTAGTATAAAATGTTGATGGACTATTGTGTTATGATTTGTTTGGGTCCTATAATTTTGTGTGTCAATTTTAATTTTATTTTTCTTGCAATATTATGTCTAGAGCTGTTCAGTATGATATCATACATTTCCTCTAAAAGGTTATCTTGGAGCTTACCTAATTGATATTTTTTGTTGTTGAGAAGGATATATATAGAATATCAAATTCATTTGTGAAAGTGTGGTTGAAAAAGAGTGTTATGACAGTGCATAAGGTTGAAGATGAAGTGTGTGAATTCTATGTGAAGGGTTTATTGTGTGAAAAAGGAACTAAAACTTTAACATATGTTGGATGCTTCTTCATAGAAGTTCATACTTTTATTTCTCATTATAACTTTCATGTATCCTACTCTAAGATAGTGAGTCTCATCAGGTCCTTTGTATCTTTCTCTAAGGCTATTCTCCTTAGTTTGCAAGTCCATAAGCAGGGAGCCTTAAATAAAATTGTAATTATTGTTAGCAGTGAGCTACATATATTGTGAGTTAATCCTCACAGTGGTTTTTACCTCATCAGTTTTTCTACAAAAAAATCTCGGTGGCATTGTGTGGTGCATAATTTATTTTCTGCTCTTCTTTTCAATTTATGTGATGTGATGTTTAAACTACACATGGGAATGATTAATATTATATATCAACCCCCCTCTTAGCACTACATTGTGTTCAACATTGTAACTCAGAGTGGTGGAAGCTGAGCCACCACTTTATTGTACTAGTCATAAAACATCACATACTTAGCATGTAATCTCTAATAGTCCTCCTACCTCTTAGTTGTCTCATCACTGAACATGGTTGTATGGACAACCAATTGTGTTTTCTATGGTGTTGAGGTATTTTATGTTCTCTTGATGATCACATTCCCTGTGATCTCTTCAATTGAGTTATCCACCCTTGGTTTATTCATAGTAGGGGCCATTGACCATATGGCTAGGTTTTGTAAACTAAGATTGAATCGTGACCCAAAATATAACTACTCTACCTGCTCATCTGAGGTGAATTCTCCTTCATCTTGATTTATTATTGTATCCAGAGAAATGGTAGATGTAAGGTCACATTCAAGCAACATGAGGATTCCACTCTCTTTCACGATTCTTCTCCCTTCTTATGGAGTGATATTTGATGCATCATAGTCCATTTTTTGAAGGACTTGTTGAGTAACCTCTTCATACCTTGATGGACCACTTCCTCCTTTGCCTTATTTAATTTCTTCTATCTTTCATTGAATCATTTTGCTTGACCCTGATGATGAAATCCCTGAATTCCTTTAAATTCACAAAGGTATCATCATCCATAAATTTTCTACAAGACAATACTCTAACACCATCTGGGAGTGAATTTTCATCATAAAACTTAACATAAATCTTATCATCAAGAACCTTCTCATCTCCCTGATTCACTTGATGGGAAGGGAAATGTTGGTCAAGATCCTCATCACCTAACATGTTCCCTATAGATTTTTCTTGTTTTCTTTCCCCTTCTTCTAGATTCATTGGGTAATCAACCAATGGTTGAACTCCAACATGTGTTGAATGGCTAGGGGCAACTTGCACTGAAGATTCTACTAGCAAGGCTTCTTGTTGAAAAGGTTGTTTAATATCCATTTCTCTAGCCTCTTTCTCAGTAGGATTCTTCTTGAAGAATTTGTCACTCTTAAAGCAGTCAAAAATCTTCTCCATCCTTCAATGTGATTTGCAATATCTACAAAGGGGATCTTGTAGGAGGGATTGTTCTTTATTCTCTTTTTATTAGATTGGACCATGAAGATCCATTGTTGCTTCCTCTCCTTTACCTCTTCATCAATTTTGAGGTTTATGATAACATCATCTGATGCATGAAATTGATGGTAGAATTGAGATCTACCTCTTTCCATCCTCATTTTCCTGATGTACCCCTTAGGATCAAAATTCTTGGTGAAGTCCACTTTCATTCCATAGGCTTGCAACATTGTTGGGAAGATTTCTAGCCCCTCTTCGGTAGTGATAATAAAATGAGAAAAACTCATGCCTCCAATAATCAAGGATCCCTTCTTAATCAACTTGAAATGGACCATATTAGCTTCATTACACTACCACATTATTTCCATGAAGACCATCCTATTTGTAACATACTTGGGGAAGCAATGTGGTTGAACTAGTGTACCATACACCCTGAATATTGTACAATTGGCATGTAAATGCCAATCTCCCCAATTTTCATTAATCTCATCTCCAAATCAAACTGCAATGGCTTGAAGAACTTAATAATTCTTTCTAAAATTCTACCTTCTAGATTGAAGCCAATATTTTCTAATACATCTTGTACAAAAACATTTTTAAAAACCAAATAGTTAGATGAATTGTAATGGGAATACCAAACATGTGTCCAAATTTAGACAGGTAAAATTTTCCCTTATGAATTATAAATTTTTAAATCTAGTGATTTTTCCCACACCTTAGCCCCACTATAAAGAATCATATGCATTATGGGAGAATAACACTTGAAATTTGTTGGGTTTTGTGCCTCAAATTATTGGCTTGATATACTCCTTGAAGTCTTGTTTCTATCTCTTATCAGCTTGACTTCCTCATATCAACGAGACCTTTTTCTAAATCCCCCTAATGGTCTGATGGAGTAGTAACTTGTATGGCGGTAAGGACCTATTGGTGGAAGGTGATGTCATCAGTGGGAGTCTATGAGTTGTCATATTGACAGCATGATATGTAGCATTGGATCCTCATAGGTGGGAAGTTATGTCTTTGACAGGACACTGAAGCTTGTCCCACCAATGGAATGATGGAGTGGTTCATTGGTAGATGTTGGTATGAATGGAACCTTTGAGTGTCTCTCTGATGGGTTGTGGTGATGTCGCAAGGTTGTGGGAAGTTGAAACTCTAGAACCTCATGTTGTAGGTTGTGAGGTTTCAGAAACCTTTGACATACCGACCATAGGCTTCATCAGTGGGACGTTACTTCATCAGCGGGACTATGAAGGTGGTTTCCCTGATATGACAATGGCTGAATTAGTGACCTATGTAGAATGTCTTGGTGGGACGTAATGGATTTTGAGATGGAAAAAAATGATTGGCTAGAACCTATCAATGGTTGGATCGACAATTGGGAATCGATTGGTTTTCTTAGTCTACCTTTAACCATTGGATAAAATGAGTGTTGCATTAACATTGAAGCGGGTGAGAGTTTCATGATGGAAGAAGAAAAAAATGTAGAGAGAAGGAGGAGAAGTATCTACATTGTATGTTGTGTGAGAGTATTGTACTAGTGCAAGGATTTTGAACGGTTGTGTTGTCTGTATTCTCTGGAAGGAACAAGATGTAAATATCTTGTAAAGGCTATGAGCCTAAAATTGTATTATAACTCTATTTGTTGCTGAATAATACAATGGATATATCATTTTGGAGTGTGGGGTTTTCTACTCGAAAGGGTTTTCCCTACATAAATTTTTGTGTCCATATCTTTTGTCTTTCATATTGGTTGATTCTGCAAATTGAATCTATCTAATGCATGTTGTTGAAAATGACTGTATTTGCGTTAGCTTTTCTCAGAAGGGTTAATGTGGGAAATCAACTATGCATGTTTCTGCTTTGTGGCATAGTAGTACAAGTATTTGAAGAAAATTAATGGTTTTGAAAGTAACTGAAGTCACTACTAATCTTAGATGTTCATTTTGAGATGACCATGATTTCCCTACAAAATTTAGACTGTCCTTTGGCTCTTTCAAATCTATAAGCTACATTTGAATTCCCTCAACAATGAAGGAATAATAATAAAAAAAATTGTTAACATCCATGTATTGAATGTTAGTGGCCAACATCATCATGTAAATTGGAATTTTTATTTTATAGTCCTACTTGAGGACTTGGAATAGAAAAAATAAGTGTTGATGAAGTAATCTTTAAAAATATCAAAATCAAAAGGCTCAACTTCATTCTTTGTAAATCTTACCATATTTCGGTTAGAGCCTCTTCTTCTATGTTGTGGAAGCTATAATACTCTAAAATACGCTTATCCTTTTCCCACTCTCTTCTAGGAGAGCCAAAGTCAATGGTCACACTTGTAGACACATTCTGGCCAAATGTCTCAATGATTTGTTGCCTAGAAATTTCTAATAAGGGGGATCCCTTTCAAATTCTAATTATTCTCTTTTTCATCATATCCTTGTGCAAGATCCGTAATTAAGTAAACATTAACAAAGACATTTGGGATGAAAAATTTCCCCAAATCTTGGGTCCATAGGTTTGACACGGGACTATTATGCTTACTCCATTTATAACCATATTCAAAAAGTGTCTTATTATGCCTTGCATAACCACCCCATTTTAAATTTGACTAAAATGGGACCCTCTTTTTCTTTCGCTCTTTGTGTTTTTCCCCTTTCAATTTTGAGGTTTTGCTTTGCCTTGGCATGTGCTTAATATGTTTATCTTTCTTTCCCAAGTGTTTTCCCCAAGTTGCATATTGAAAATCTTATGTTTTGGGCGAAGTTCGGGTTTTGACCCTTGTTCAGGATTTTCTGGTCCGTCTGGATTTTCCCAGTTTTCTTTCAAACTCCAGTTTCAATGTTGTTGTTCAGGTTTTTGATCCAGTTCAGGATTGTCCACCCCATCCGGATTTTCCCGGATTGTGCTTGAAGTCTGGCTCAGCCTATTTTACACTGTAGTTCAAAAATTTTTGGCCTTCGCAAAATTCTGCCTGGGTCGAATTTTTTTGGATTTTCGCCTGGCCATCGGGTTTCTGAGTTTGGTTGATTTTTGGAGCTTTATGCCATTTTTCTTTATCATTTGTGTTCTCCTGAGTTGAGATGTTCATCTTGTTGCGCTTTAAAACGTTATGGTCTTGCTTGGAGTTTGGATTCTTGTGTGTTTGGGCATTTCATGGCTTGCCCTGTGCATTCATGATTAAAATCTAGGGTTTCATGCCTAGGGCATCACCATCTCATCTTGTTTTGCTTTCGATTGAGCCTAGGATTTGAAGAGGATTTGTAGGAGGCTCGTGTTAAACGATTTCCGTGCCCAGGGTCCTCAAATTTGTGACCTTTGGTCAATTTGAGCGAAGTCATGGCCAGTGTTCAATTTTTCTGTCGACCTCGGGATTTTACTACTCGGTCAGATTTTCCCAGATTCCTTCATCTTCTCGGAAGTGTGCTATAAGTTTAGAGTTTTGGGTCATTCGCAGAATTCTGGCCTGGTTGGATTTTTTTGATTCCTCTGTTATGCTTTGTGGAATTTAAGAAATTGGATAAAGTTGATGAATCTAATGATGAATGCTTAAAAATATCTTCTTTAGCTTGATGAATTTCATTGATTCATGCATTCTTTTGTTCATATATTGTTGATATTGGTGCCTCATTGGGAGAATCCACCTGGTTTGGAATTTTCCAAAATTCCTCCCAGGCTGGTTTTTCCCAGGTTGGCTTGAAATCCTGAATTTCTCAGTGTTGATGCTTAATGGCTAATTTAATGGTTTTATCATGATTTTAAGCTAACACTTTGATGAAATGTTGTCAACAATTGGATTCTCACATTGGTGTTTGATGAATGCAGGCTAAGTCTAGCAAGGCAGCGACTAGAAAGGCTAAGAGAGACATAGAGGGATCCTCCATCATTGAGGCAGAAGGAATAAAGCTATACGTAAAGAGTAGGATTCTTGAGAGCGAGGTAGCCTCAGTCTGGTCTAAGGTTTTAGACACCAATACATGAGGAGGTCTACATCATTGAAGACTGTCGTAGAAGAATATGGAGGTTCAGAAAATTCAGACAATGGTAGATTCCCCAAAAGAATGTAGCTCGGGAAAATCCTTCTATGTAGAAATTCTGTGAGGACTCTAAATCCCCGAATAGTATAAAGCCACCATCTTGTGCATTCTATGGGTATGATCCACGAGCTGATGAAAGTGGCATGAGGGAAGCAATTTTAGGTTTATCGATTTGAATCAAGGAG
Organism: Sequoia sempervirens; assembly: GCA_007258455.2. Taxonomy (NCBI): domain Eukaryota; kingdom Viridiplantae; phylum Streptophyta; class Pinopsida; order Cupressales; family Cupressaceae; genus Sequoia; species Sequoia sempervirens. Next base: position 41,957 of record VDFB02084795.1, read on the forward strand.
TATATTGTGGCAATGAATGATATTGTTGATGAACCAAGGCATCTTAGTCTGGAACGATTGAGGAAGTGGTGGCGGGATGTTTACTCTCCAGTCAATGAAAGATACAGTAATTGGACATCAGCTGAATGATGCAGTGACCTACAGTGTGATCATTAATGAATATCAATCCAACAAGAGAGACTAGGAAAATACGATTGGATAGATCTGAAGAATGATATCAATGCTTTTGAATGGCAAACTAGGGTTTCACCTATGCCACTTGCGAATGGCTTGCAGAGGATGTTCTTGATGACAAAGGCCAGAATGGAGCAAGGTATGGGCGACGTGGGGGAAGTAGTTAATGTAAAGTTGCATTGAAAGTCACGCTTCCTCATCATTTCGCTTTGCCTCTTCTTCACACGTTTTGGTAGCAGATCCTGGGCCGATCTGGTCAGTGCCCTTGCATTTAATGCATTTTTTACTTTGTTTCAAACTCTTCTAGGGCCAACGTGTTCTGTAACTGACATATTGTAAACCTTAAAATGGGTCGACGCATCTGACATGTTTTATAAATATGGCATTTCGCCTCTTTTGTAAGGGTTAGAAAAATTTGTAGAAAGGGTTGTTAGAAAGTTTTCGAGGAGTTAGACAGGTGAACAAAGGTCAGAAGTTAGGGTTAGAAAGAGACAGATTTGGAGAAATCGAATGTTAAAGCGAATTTAGTAGTTAGCAAGTTAGGGTTTTGAAGTAAGTTAGACATTTTTATAGTTCGCCAGGAAGAGGAGGTGATGTATCTTCCATATTTTCTTAGCATAGATGGAGATAATTTAAAGACATGGGTTTCTGTACACTGGTGATCTTTTCAGATTTGTAAATGCTACTTATCTATTTCATTGACAGTAGGAGCAGCCAGATTTAAACCTACTTTATATTATGCTCTAGAATGGTATTCATTTTGGGTTAATCATTTGATTTGAAAATCTTTCAAGGAATGAAATTTTATCTTATGTTTTGTTTAAATGATGATTTGGAATTTACTGTTAAAGTTTGCACTGTAAATGAATGAAACTTTGTATCAATTATAGGTTAATTTCATTTTGCAGTTCTAGTTTAGGAATTCCTTGGAAGGAAACAAGTCTGATTAGTTGAATGAATCAACATTCTTTTAAGTTTGAAAACCTTGATCTATCTTTTTTTAATTTCTTTAAAACCAATGGTTAAAGTAGGTTTAGATAGATGTTTGATCTTTCAACAATCCAAAAGCTCAAAACCAACAAGCCCCTTGAACATTATAGCCATATTGACCACTTCATGAAACAACAACGTTGTGAACCAACATCAAAGACCTTGGGAGGTGATTCGTTTGATTACTAATTGTCTCTTTCAGGAGAGGTGAGATTTTTTACTTTTATCTTACTTGCATGTTGTATGTCAATTTGGCACATCAATAGGAAACTGGTGCTAGAAGGAGGGCGGTAGAGCAAACTGGGTAACATTGGGTATTTCTCACCAGAGAGGTCCCATAGAGTTCTTTGATCAACTAAAAACCCACCACCTTTGTTAGAACTCAAGACCCCAACGAGACACAAGATTCACAGGACTGGGGCAATCATTCTACCACCCTTGTTAGCTCCACTCACTCCACTAAGTGTTTCACCAATACCCCAGTTGATACCTGTGAATCCACCACCAAATCCACCTCAATTTCCATTACAGCTGGTTCAACCCATCTAACAGTTGGCCCAACCCCCACCACCACCACCAATGGCATTTTTTGTTAATAATCCCTCTCCATTGGGGCCTATTCCTAGAGGCTTTCATGATATGCCTAAGAATCCTGAGAAATTTTGTCCCAAATACATTCATGGTGAATCAAGGAGTGTTGAGGAGCACATACAAGCTTTTAAGGATGCTTGTACTAGAGCCCAGATAGCTCACCAGGATGTGGTTTGTAGGTTGTTCCCTTATTCCTTAGGGGATATGGTGTACAACTGGTACCTAAATCTTCCACAAGGTTCTATTTTGAGCTAGAAAAATCTAGAGAATGCTTTCATCAATCAGTTCAGAGTTTATGTGGATCTAGCCATTTTGTTCCATCAATTTGCTACCATTAGGAAGGATCCATGTGAATCACTACCCTTGTTTAATACAAGGTTTCAATGAATGTATAGGAGATTGCAGGACCCCTATCTAGTCGTTGAGAATAGTGCCATTCAGGAATATTTTAGAGTTATAGACCCTTTGCTTGGCTTGTTCCTACAAAGGACTTATCAACCGATAGATATTGATTCTTTGTCTAAGGTTTATCATCTAGCCATCAAGCTGCAACAACAAACTAGCTCTCAACAAGGGAACTTGGGATGAGGTTTTCCTCCTATGGGGTATCAGATGCCTAATCCACCCCCTTTATTCAATATTGTCCCAGGGATGTCTCCTTCCCATTATGGATCTATGTCTGAGTTGCATAATCAATCTCCTATTCCATTCTTTGGAGCTCTTGACTTCTCTCAACAATCACAAGCTCATCACAGTCCACATGGTCATCATAATCAAGCTGGAATACCCAATCCTATCGATCAGCCACTTGTTGCTAAGAATGCCGAGAGTGAAAGGACAGTTCAACTCACAAACGAGGTGGAGACCCTAAAGAAAACTTTGTCCCAAGTCACAAATGACATGGCTCAACTTAAACTGAACCCCTCTTAGAACCAAGGTAATTACCCTAATCGGAATAATAATAATTAGGGTAATTATCAGAACAACAACAATCATAGCCAGAGGAATTATCAAGGCCAAAACTTCCCTAACCAAGGCTATCAAAATCAGAATAAAGGATATAACCATAGGCCTAATAACAACATACAATGGAACACAGGGCCAAATAATGGTGGGGTTTCTCACAATTATCAAGCTAATGAGGACAGGCCACATATTGCAAATGTGGTTGACCTCAATTTTATGACTAACTGGTGTAGGCTGCATGATACTGCAACTCATTCCGAGGTGAACTGTCTTGAAATGGAGAAGGTTGTGAAGATGGCACAGGTAGATGCCCAAACATTCCAAGGGAATTCAAATAAAGAAGGTGGCTCAGTGGATACACCAATGGCTTATGACCTCTTTGAAGAAGAACCTTCATTCCCAATGCAGAATGAGAATGAACTAGAGGAAGATGTGTATGATGCCCAAGCCTTTCAGACAAAGGGAGGACACTTCCTAAGAAACCAGAATAAGGGTCCATTCACTACATCAACACCACCTAACCACATGGTGCCTCCGAATCAAAATATTGATAACAAACCTTCTCCACTAAAGGGTCTGCCTAACTTCCCTAGCAAAGGTAATTGATCTGGTGTTTTCAAATATAATGCAAGTTATAACACATAATCTGATATTGTTTCTGAGATGCAAAAACAAAAAACCTCTTTATCATACTTTGACATCCTAAAATGGTGCCCTTCCCAATGAGATATAGTGTTGAAAGCTTTGGAATAAGCTGATAAATCAAAAGGGAAAACCAAGGTGGCACCCATTGTAGACATGAACATAGCTTTGTTCAGAAACAAGGTAGGGACCCCACCATCTCTTTTAAGTTTGAGAATCTGTGGGAAGAATCTGCATAATTGTTTGCTAGATTCAGGGGCTTCTAGAAATGTTATGCCATTATATGTATGCAAGAAATCGGGATTGAATCCTGTCCAAACAAACAAGAAGGTCATCCAACTTGATAAAATAGAGGTTAATGTAGTTGGAGAATTGAGAAATATACCTGTACAAGTAGGGTCTGACCCTAGGATTCAAACCAATATGGATATTCAGGTAGCAGACATTTCTGAGACTTACGGTATGCTTTTGAGTAGAGATCTAATGAAGAGTATAGGGGGATATCTCTCCCTCGAATTTTCACATATGTGGCTACCATGGAGAGGAATTCCTATGCAGATTAGGATCGAGAGTGAACCTCACCTCAAACATATCATCACTAAGTATGACTGTCCCAACAAGGTAGCTTATTTTGAAACTGAGATAGGGATTTATAAAAGAGAGGAAATTCTGACTCTTTTGGTTCTTGATTCTAATGATTTGTCAATGAAATAATTCCCTGATCCCATGATTAGTGTAAACCAGCGAGCATTGATCAGGAAGTTGCAATAGGATCAGCTGGTCTTAGGGGAAGATATCAATTTTTGGAGTCTTCTACTCCCAAATTGGTGCAGGGTGCACTACCAAAATCATTCAGAATTGACCTACCAACCCTACATCAGTGTTCTAAGTCATGTTTGTCAAACTGAAAAAACTAGCCCAAGTCACCTTGAGACCGTTTCAGATCACTTCTCATTTGAAGCCAAAAATGCAATAATGTTAACCAGGGATAATGTACCTTCAGAGGAAGTCCCTCCTCAAACTGAACTTACCGCGATCATAATATCGGACCAACATAGTTGTGTTGAACAACCCTAGGGTTTGTTTGATACCCCTGCACTCACAAGTATACCAAAACCCAACAGGTTAATCAAAGATACAGATAACTGTCAAAAAGATATCCTAGGATTACATGATATATCTGAGTGGGAATTGGATATTGTACCTGATGAACCTATTGAACACCCATTCCCAATATTTGATGCAAAAGATCAAGCGGTCCCACCTATGGTTCATCTTATCTAGGCACCCACAATAGGCTCAGAGAGATCAACCCGAGCTCATGATCAGCTATGGACCCTCATGTTTGATGGACCCAAATCTAAAATAGGGTGTGGTGCTGGAATTGAGTTAATCAGCCCAAAAGGGAAAACATTTTTTGCTTCTTACAGGTTACAGTTTGGATGCACTAACAATATAGCAGAATATGAAGCATTAGCTCAGGGATTGATGTTCGCACATCAAAAGAAAGTTACTGCCTTGATGGTTAAAGGAGATTCAGAAGTGGTTATCAAGCAAGTATGTAGCCAATACACATGTCACAATAAAAGGCTAGCAACTTATAGAAATTAGGTGTGGAACTTGATTGAAGACTTTGATGCTTTTGGGATTAGTTTAATCCCTAGAGAGGAGAATCAAATAGTTGATTCATTAGTTGTTGCCGCAAGTACCCTAGAGCCCATGCAAAGCTCCAAGCTCAAGAGATTCTCAGTAGAATTGATATCCACCCTAACTTTCCCTAATAATGTCAGGAACTTTTAAGTCTTCGATGATGATCGACTTATCCTTGCTTTTCTAGCAAGCTCAGATGTTTTTGAAGGACAAATCATCAATGAGTCCGACAGGGATCAAGGAGACTGGAACCCTGAGGACTGCGATATAGGTGTCCTCAATTTAAAAATTAATAGCATTCCCAAGGGAATGGTGGCCTTAGAAAGAATTTTTGATTCAAATCCAAGGGCTCGGGAAAAGGTATCAACCGAAGATAAGGGGGTGAATATGAAACTGTTAACTTAGCTGACTCTGGCCCTGAAAGGAATGTTTACATAGGGAAAGCCTACCCTAAAGAAATTAGAGAAGATATATTGAGGGCACTGAAGAAAGATATCACTGCAATAGCTTGGGGGTATGATGATCTAAAAACATTTGATACTTCTGTGATAACTCATACTATTCCTTTGAAGCCTGAAGCTAGACCATTCCGGTAGAAATAGCGTCCTGTCAATGCCCTGATTGAACCACTGATCTTTAAGGAAGTTTAGAAATTACTTTCTGCAAGACTAATCTTCCTTGTACAACATTCAACATGGGTGGCTAACTTGGTTCCAGTTCATAAAAAGAATGGGGAGATCAGGCTATGTGCAGATTTCAGGAATCTGAATAGAGTTTTGGAAAAGGACAACTACCCACTCCCTTCTCTAGATGAAGTCTTGCAAACTATCAATGGGTTTCAAATGATGTTGTTCCTAGATGGTTATTCTAGGGATAAACAAGTGATCATTAATTATGAAGACAGAATGAAGACAACCTTCACTACTAAGTGGGGAACATTTTCTTACAAGAGGATGCCATTTGGTTTGATAAACGCTGGAGCAACCTTTCAACATGCAATGGACGTAGCGTTCAAAGATTTGATTGGTAAGTGTGTCATCATTTATATGGATGACCTGATAGTATTCTCTAAAGATAGACTAAACCATGCTGCAGAATGGGCTAAATTTCTTGAAAGATGTATCCAATATGGTGTTTCTCTGAATCCTAAAAAGTGTGTGTTTGGGGTTTCTAAAGGGAAACTTTTGGGACACATAATCTCGGAAAGAGGGATATCAATAGATCCAGACTGAGTTGAGTCTATTCTAAAGTTAACCATGCTAGGAAGTAAGAAGGAGATGAGATCTTTCTTCAAAAATATCAACTTTGTGAGGAAGTTTATCACAGGTTTTGCAGAAATTGTTAAACCTTTGAACGAAATGATGAAGAAAGATGCTAGAATAGAATGGAGTAATGAGGTGAAGGCTTCTTTTTCTCAGGTTAAGCAATCCATTTCAAAGGCACCGGTCCTCACCAGTCCTAACTACTTGAAGCCATTTTATATTTATTCTTTTGCTTCTGAACACTCATGTGTAGCTATCCTGACACAACAAAGAGAGGAGGGGGATGAAAGGCCAATTGCCTTCATCAGCTCTTTGTTTAAGAATGTTGAAGTCAAGTACCCTCCTCTTGAGAAACAAGATTTTGCATTGGTTAGAGCTGTCAAGAAGTTCATGCATTATATCCTCCGAAGTCAGATCATTGTTGTGGTTCTTGATGCTGCTGTGAAGTCTCTACTTATGTAGAGCAAGTTGGGAGAACGAAGGGGGAAATGGATCGCTATTTTGCAGGAGTTCGATCTAGAGATTCACCTTATGAAACTCGTTTGAGGTCAAGGCCTATCTAAAGCAATGGTAGATGTTGGTAAGAACATTACTTGTCAGTAGTACACAACACAATCCTTTTCTAATGACTCTTGGTATGCCGATATTATTTATTTCATGCTCAATAATCAGTGCCCAGAGGGAATGAATACAACTCAAAGGAGAGCACTGAGAATGAAAAGCTCCCATTATATGCTCAAAGGAGGATTGTTATACATAAATAATTTTGAGGGGGTTGATCTACGATGCCTTGATCAACGAGAAGCTAAGCACGCAATTGTTGTATTTCATGGGAAACATGGCACAGGTCATGGTTCTGCAGATTCTTTAGCACATAAGATCCTCGGATCTGGTTATTATTGGCCATGTGTGTTTAAGGATGCCCACCAACATGTAATGAAATGTCATATATGTCAAACTTCTGCATCAAGAGAGCGGCATCCAGCCATGCCATTGTAGCCTGTTTATGAGGTAAGGCCATTTTCCCAATGGGTACTTGATTTTATTGGGGTAATTAACCCAAATTCTTTTGCAGGACATAAATTCATTTTGACTGCCATGGATTACTGCACGAGATGGAATGAAGCTATACCTTGCAAGAATAGCACAATGGAGGTGGTAATCAATTTCCTCGTTGAATGCATCACAACCAAGTTTGGAGTACCCTTTGCACTGGTATTTGACAATGGCCCTGCCTTTTCTTCTGCCAAGTTCATTTCATGGGCTTATGATCATAAGATTGTTTTAAAGTATTATTCAAACTATTATCCACAAGGAAATGGAGTTGTAGAATCAACTAATAAGAATCTCCTAGGAGTAATCAAAAAATTGTTAGAGAACAATCCCAGAGACTGGCATACCCAATTAAGATTTGTGTTATGGGTAGATAGGATTAGAATCAAGGCTGTGTTAAATACTTCACCATTTAAATTAGTGTATGGCCAAGAGCCTGTGTTCCCTATTCACTTGCAAATACCTGTCCTAAAATTTATGCAGGAATTTTACTCTAGTGATGATAGGATTGAAGTAAGGTTAGCTGGCTTGCTGAAATTAGAAGAGCAAAGAGATGTTGCTTTGCAGCAATTCTTTAGGCACCAGGTTGTTGTCAAATGTTGGTTTCACAAAAGAGCCAAAATCAAGGCTTTTAGGATATCAGACCTTGTCTTACTGTGGGATAAAGCCAATGAAAAGAAGGGTGACCACCAAAATTTTGATAAGCTTTGGTTGGGTTCCTATCAAATTACTGAAATCCTATGAGAAAATGCTTTCTGGCTAAGTAGTTTAATAGGAGAACCTGTTCCATTGCTTGTTAATGGACAATTTCTCAAACATTATTTTGGGTCGTAAAAGGTCTGGTATTTTGTTGGGTTGTATATATGTAAATAATTTGTTGTTTCATTCATTTTGTCTTTTCCTTGTTCTTTTTTTGTGGGGGCCTTCATTTTATTCAATTGAGTAAGGGGGTTGTTATCTGAAGTATACTTTGGTTACTAGGAAAGAAATTGGTTTAGATATTTTTTGGTTTTCTGATTGGATGATTTTGTTCTAAATTCATTGTTTTATGTCCATTGTCAATGAGAGTTGTGGAAAGTCATGGAGAACAAGGTGTAAAGTAAGCAATCTTCACTAGCTATGATTGAATCTGTCACAAATCATCAGAAACATCTTTTTTAATGGTATATTTGTCTTAGGATGATGGTGTTGCAAGATTTGAGTGAAAAATATGATTCCCCAGATGTTGTTATGAGGTCCATGGTAGTTTTCAACCCAGTACAGATGTTTGACATCTGACATATTGAGAAGAAATAAAAAAAGAAGAAGAAAAGAAAAGAAAACTCAATACTGAATGGGTGATTCCAGTATCACTACCGGGGCTATAGACGTCTGGCTGGCAGTAGAGCAATGTTGTGAGAAAACTAGAGGTATCTCCATCGGAGCTATGGACACTTGACTGGCAGCGGAGCAATGCCCAAGATATCATTGCAAAACAGTTAAAGGGAATCAACTCAAGTAGTTCAAATCTTGCGCATAATTGTTCAAAAGATAAGGAAAATTTTGTAAAAGGGTGATGCACCATCAAGCACACACATAGATTTAGGAGTAGCCAGTGTTGATTTACACTTGAGATTCTAGCTCAACCTTGTTTATTGAAACTAACCTAACTAGAATTGTGATGTCCATAAACCAGGAGTTCTGGGTAATTGAATCCCTCAGTTTTCTGAAAATGGTTAAACCATTTTCCTAGCCAAGTTGCCAATTGTTATCCCTTGCATAACCACCCCATTTTAAATTTGACTAAAATGGGACCCTCTTTTGCTTTCGCTCTTTGTGTTTTTCCCCTTTCTATTTTGAGGTTTTGCTTGGCCTTGGCATGTGCTTAATATGTTTATCTTGCTTGCCCAATTGTTTTCCCCAAGTTGCATATTGAAAATCTTATGTTTTGGGGGAAGTTTGGGTTTTTACCCTGGTTCAGGATTTTCCGGTCTATCCAGATTTTCCCAGTTTTATTTCAAACTTCAGTTTCAATGTTGTTGTTTAGGTTTTTAAGCCAGTTTAGGATTGTCCGCCCCATCCAGATTTTCCCAAATTGCACTCAAATTCTGGCTCGAACTGTTTTACACTATAGTTCAAAAATTTCTGGCCTTCATGGAATTTTGCCTGGGTCGGATTTTTCTGGATTTTTGCCTGGCCGTCGGATTTCTGAGTTTGGTCAATTTTTGGAGCTTTATGTCATTTTGCTTTATCATTTGCGTTATCTTGAGTTGAGATGTTCATCTTGTTGCGCTTTAAAACGTTATTGTCTTGCTTGGAGTTCAGATTCTTGTGTGTTTGGGCATTTCATGGCTTGCCCTGTGTGTTCATGATTAAAATCTAGGGTTTCATGCCTTGGGCATCGCCATCTCATCTTGTTTTGCTTTCGATTGAGCCTAGGATTTGAAGAGGATTTGTAGGAGGCTCATGTTAAACGATTTCTGTTCCCAGGGTCCTCAAATTTGTGACCTTTGGTCAATTTGAGCGAAGTTGTGGCCAGTGTTCGGGTTTTCTATCGACCTCAGGATTTTTCTGCCCAGACGTATTTTCCTGGATTCCTTCATCTTCCTGAAAGAGTGCTCTGAGTTCGGAGTTTTGGGTCATCCGCAAAATTCTGGCCCGGTCGGATTTTTTTGATTCCTCTGCTATGCTTTATGGAATTTAAGAAATTGGATAAAGTTGATGAATCTAATGATGAATTCTTAAACATATCTTGCTTTAGCTTGATGAATTTCACTGATTCATTCATTCTTTTGTTCATATATTGTTGATATTGGTGCCTCATTGGGAGAATCCACCTAGTTCAGAATTTTCTGAAATTCCTCCCAGGTTGGTTTTTCTCGGGTTGGCTTGAAATCCCAAAATTCTCAATGTTGATGCTTAATGGCTAATTTAATGGTTTTATCATGATTTTAAGCAAACACTTTGATGAAATGTTGTCAACAATTGGATTCTCACATTGGTGTTTGATGAATGTAGGCTGAGTCTAGCAAGGCAGCGACTGGAAAGGCTAAGAGAGACATAGAGGGATCTTCCATCACTAAGGAAAAAGGAATAAAGCTATACGTAAAGAGTAGGATTCCTTGAGAGTGAGGTAGCCTTAGTCTAGTCTGAGGTTTCAGACACCAATACATGAGGAGGTCTACATCATTGAAGACTGTTGTTGAAGAATATGGAGGTTCAAAAAATCCGGACAATGGCGGATTCTCCGAAAGAACGTAGCTCGGGAAAATCTTTCTATGCGGAAATTTCGTGAGGACTCTAAATTCCCAAGCAGTATAAAGCTACCATCTTGTGCATTCTATAGGTATCTGAGATCTGTGAGCTGATGAAAGTGGCACGAGGGAAGCAATGCTAGGTTTAGTGATTCGAATCAAGGAGCATATTGTGGCAATGAACGATATTGTTGATGAACCAAGGCATCTTAGTCTAGAACGATTGAGGAAGTGGTGGTGGGATTTTTACTCTCCAGTCAATGAAAGATAAAGTAACTGGACACTAGCTAGATGATGCGGCAACCTATAGTGTGATCATTAATGAATATCAATCTAGCAAGAGAGACTGGGACATATCTGAAGAATGATATCAATGCTTTTGAATGGCGAACTATGGTTTTGCCTATGCCACTTGTGAATGGCTTGTAGAGGACGTTCTTGATGATGAGGGCCAGAATGGAGCAAGGTATGGGCGACGTGGGGGAAGCAGTTAATGCAAAGCTACATCGAAAGTCACGCTTCCTCATCGTTTCACTTTGCCTCTTCTTCACACATTTTGGTTCGAGTTATGTGGAAGATCCTGGGCCAATTTGGTCGGTGCCCTTGCATTTAATGCATGTTTGACTTTGTTTCAAACTCTTCTAGGGCCGACATGTTCTGTAACCGACATATTGTAAACCCTAAACTGGGCCGACGCATTTGACGTGTTTTATAAATATGGCATTTTGCCTCTTTTGTAAGGGTTAGAAAAATTTGTAGAAAGGGTTGTTAGAAAGTTTTAGAGGAGTTAGATAGGTGAACAAAGGTTAGAAGTTAGGGTTAGAAAGAGACAGATCTAGAGAAATCGAATGTTAAAGTGAATTTAGTAGTTAGCAAGATAGGGTTTTGAAGTAAGTTAGACATTTTTACAGTTCTCCAGGAAGAGGAGGTGATGTAACTTCCATATTTTCTTAGCATAGATGGAGATAATTTGAAGACACGAGTTTCTGTACACTGGTGATCTTGCCAGATTTGTAAATGTTGCTTATTTGTTTCATTGATAGTAGGAGCAGCCATATTTAACCTACTTTATATTATGCTCTAGAATGGTATTCATTTTGAGTTAATGATTTGATTTGAAAAACTTTCAAGGAATGAAATTTTATCTTATGTTTTGTTTGAATGATGATTTGGAATTTACTGTTAAAGTATGCACTGTAAATGAATGAAACTTTGTATCAATTACAGGTTAATTTCATTTTGCAGTTCTAGTTTAGGAATTCCTTGGAAGGAAACAAGTTTGATTAGTTGAATGAATCAACATTCTTTTCAGTTTGAAAACCTTGATCTATCTTTTTTTAATTTCTTTAAAACCAATGGTTAAAGTAGGTTTAGATAGATGTTTGATCTTGCAACAATCCAGAAGCTCAAAACCAGTAGGCCCCTTGAACATTACAACCGTATTGACCACTTCGTGAAACAACAACATTGTGAACCAACATCAAAGACCTTGGGAGGTGATTCGTTTGATTATTGATTTTATCTTTTAGGAGAGGTGAGATTTTTTTACTTTTATCTTACCTGCATGTTGTATGTCAATTTGGCACATCAACATGTGCAACCACATTGTGGGATAACAACATCATTTATTTGTGCAACCAAATCCTGTAAGATATCTATCAATACCCTTGTGCCTTGAGTGTTCTTCACTCTCTTAGTGGATCCAAGTAATTGTTTCATTAAATAATCCTCCATAAACCTCTTAGTTCCTTTCGATTTAATACCAGATTCACTCATTTTTAGGGTTTTAAATTTCCTAGGGTTTGCACACAATCTCTGTAACTCCTAGGTTTTTTCCTTTTTCTTTTCAAAAATTCACACAATCAACCTAAAAACCCTTTCTTATATAATCCTTTTTGATAATTTAGAGACAATTTTATGGTTACAAATGATTAGATGACTTGCCTATGAAATCACCTAAAAACCCTAGCTTTTCTTTCTTGCAATTCACCTTTAGAGAGCTCTATTCTTCAAAAATATTGAGTGCACTTATAATTGTGACAAGAAATAAAATAATTTTGTTTTATTACCTTCAAAATCAATAGTTGAGCCATATTTGTTGAGTAATGGTTCACACAAATGAAACTAATCATCAATCAACTACCCATTCCTATTTTAATTTTAGCTAATGATCTGGGCACCTTTAAATAATATCAATGGTTAGTGCACATCCTCAACACACCACAAATTCCATTTGAATCATGTTTCATGAAAATACGTTGTGAAAGACCTTTATGTTGAAGCCTAGAATTGACGTGTCTCGCTTATTTCTTGTTACCCTTAGTGCATTTAGTTTTGCATTGAACACTTAAAATTACACTGCTTAGAAGCTTTGTGCTAAAATATGTCAACATCTTTGTAACTATCACCAAGTATAATTTATTTATGTGTTGATGGTCCAAAGCCACGCTCCACAAGAACCATGCACTGTAATGAAGGAATGCCAAATGTCCATTGGTGACATCATCTTCTCAACACCTTTTCACTATGTGCTTCTTGAAAAGAAACACGTTGTGAAGAGATAAAGTGTTATAATTAGGGACAAAAATGTGTCCCATTTTGTTAACCATCACTTGATGTGATTTCCTTTTGCACCATGAGTTCAAAAATGTATTGTGAAGAAGACATGCATTATAATTAGAAGTCGACACCTGCCCCTCTCTTACTCATCTCCATCTGACACATTTTTACTAAGCACTTCATTCATAAAAATGTGCTCTAAAGAGTTTGAGCACTAAAATCATGAAAAGACAAGTGTTGATTTCTTAATGGTTCCATCCTACCACAATTTCCTTTTGCATTGAAGAACCAAAAATGTGATGCAATAGCATTGTGACACCTCTCTTCACCGTGATAAAGCAAACCTAACACATTTTCACTATGTTCTCTGTGAACAAAATTGCACTCGAAAGAGGAAGCACGCTATGATTAGATCATGAAACATGTTATAATCTTATGAGACCCACCTAGCATAGTTTTGCAATACACTCAACTTAATAAAATGCACTCTTAATGAACTTCACATTGCAATCAGGGGCCACCACTTTATTTATGTTGTTTATCTTGTCCTGACGCATTCTTACTATGCACTCCCTTCATGAAAACGTGTCCTAAAGGAGCGAAGTGCTGTAATATAATAATTCCATGTGTCCCCATTGTATAAAAACTACTTGGTGCATTCTTGCTATGCACTAGAGGCAAAGAAATGTGTTACGAAGAAGGTTTTCACTACACTAAGGGTTTGAAAAATGTCCTAAGAGAAGCCAAGTTCCTAGAACTTAAGTGATAATTCAGTGGTTGTCATTGATGTCAACACTTGGTGAGATTGTTAAATATGTTTGTGATATTTTTGGCATTTGATGTCCCTGATGTCAATACTTGGTGTAATTGTGGTAGTGTTTGTTGCTTGGTAGTGGTTGTCATTGTTGAAAACATTAAATTTAGTCTAAAATTGTTGTATGATGGTGTTGTTGAAGTTCATGGTTAGATGTCATGCCTTGTCTGATGATAATAAAAAAAAGTATTGAGTATGGTTGGTGTCAGCAGAGTTGATTTCATAATGATATGTTAAGATGAGGATTAGAAGTGATGCTGATGTTGGAGAGATGTTGTTGATAATCTACAATATGTTTTATGCTCTCTCTTGTTTTTCCTATGTTGTTGAAAGAAAGTTCTAGGCTCTGCAAATTATTGAAAGGTTTTATTTCTAGAAGTTGGTGTGAAGACTATTTTGGAGAATGCTCTACATTCCTCCATTGTAGTATATATGATCTTGCAGTTTGAGATTTGAAGTTTGTGTTTTGTGGATGTTGCATTCCTATCTTTGTAGATCACCAGTGTTGCTGAGGAGGTTTCTATAATTCGTAGAAGGTTGGTAGTGTTGTTGGTTGTCGATACTAGTATGGAAAATGCTCCACATTTCTCCATATTTCTCTGCATTGTTGTCTCTGCTCTTGCAGCTTAGTGAATGTGTTATTAGTGCTTATGTAGTATCTCTATTCCAATTCCATGTGCTGAAGTGGTTCACAAGTTGATCTGTTAATGTTATATCTCATGGTATTTCATTATGTGCTTCTAGGATGAAGTGTTTTGTTCTTGCTTGGGTTGTGGTAGTTGTTAGTGGCATGAAAGTATGAAAGAAGTATTTGGAAGCATTGTTGGATGTTCAAGGAACATATCTTTGTGATTTGCATATTAGTGGTTGATCTCTTTTGGTTTTGCACTGTGTTTGAGTTGGTCTTCTAGGTCATTTATGGATATTTGGCTAACAACTTGTCATTTTGATTGTGTTATGTTCTTGATGGTTTGTACAAACATATGAATGTGTGTTAAGATGTATTTGAGACTTGAACTATCTTGGTTAGAACCAAATTTTGTTAACCCAATTAGAACTATGTTTTTAGGCCAACTGTTTATGTGCTTCATGTTTCATCTATAGTTTTCCTTGTTGATTTGGGTTGATGCACACCAACATGTGAATTGTTTTGGTTCACATTGGAAGATGTAATAGTATTTTTTTGGTCCTCTCTATCCTCGAGATAAGACTGTAGTAGGTTGTTGTAGCCGACTTGGTGAAATCATTGGTTGTATTCTTTCCTAGTTGACCTAATTGATGTTTTGAGGTCTTGCAGTGGATATAAATGCAAGAACATTTTAGATGCAAGATGTGTGTACAAGTATGAAGGTGTGTGAATGTGGAATGTATTGAATATACAATAGAGATAGTGCTAAGGTGTGCAAAAGAAAGATCAGATTTTCTATAATTCCTTAGTCAGTAGAGTTTTGCATTGACAAATATTGTAATTTTCCATAAAATTCTTGTATCCTACTCTAAGATAGTGATTCTCATTAGGTCGTTGTATCTTGCCTCTAAAGTTGTGTGTGCTTTAGGTCTCCAAGTCCCTTGTATTTTTCCCTAAGGTTGTGCACCTTAGCCTGCAAGTCCTTGGTAGTGAGCCTAATTGTAATTTTTAAAGTAGTGAGCTATATTGTGAGTTAAATCTCATTGTGGCTTTTCCCTTGGGTTTTCCACATAAATCTGGTGTTATCTTGTGGATGTGTGTTTCTTGTTTCACTTTCATTGTTGCTGATCTGGTTAAGGATAGAATTGTTGTATCTTTCATTGTTGAGGGTTCTTGATCTTGTTAAGGAGTTAAACTACTAAATCCTTCATTGTTGTTTATCTATTTAAAATTTTTGGTTTGAAGTTTGATGTGTGTTGAATATTTTAAGTTGTAAAGGGGTTTTTGTTGATATTGACCCCCCCTCTCAGTATCCAGTGTGTTCAAAAATTTGTATAAGAGCCAAGTTCCTCTAAAGAAGCTTAACCACTTGAGATAAAGGTCTGATATGGTACATGATGGATCATACAAGGGTCTTAGGTTTGATGGTACTAATTACACTTTCTAGAAATTGAGAATGGAAGATCATCTAAACTCTCTAGATTTTGGTGTATGACAATCAATCAAAGATGGTTATGTAATTGCTCCTACTACTCCTCCAACATATCCAACTAAAATCAAATTGTATGAGAATAATGCCAAGGAAAATAATGCTATCTTGTGTGGGTTGGCTGATTCAGAACTCTTGAAGGTGATGAATTATAGTTCTGCTAAGGATGTTTGGGGGAAACTTAGTAGCATCTATGAAGGAGATACCAAATTAAAGAAATCTAAGATACAAATTTTCAAGAGCATATTTGAGACCTTAAGGATGACAGAGGATGGAGACATTGCAAGTTATATGCTCTAGGTGCATGAATTAGTTACTGGCATCATAGGACTTGGTGGAGAAGTAAAAGAAGATGAGATTTTGAAAAAGGTTTTGAGATCTCTTTCCTAA